>SNQJ01S0026424.1:80801-98776 GCA_010110895.2 Picea sitchensis | reverse complement strand
TTCTCTGTTATACTTGGTTTGAGAAATAAAGATTCCTTGGTTTCTTTGATGTATCTAAAGTCCCAAAAAGAATGATAGTTCTCCAAGTAACGACATTTCAAATTCATTATGCATATCTTTTGCAAATTTATGTCTTAACCTGTCATCATCACTACCAAAAATAATATCATCAACATAAACTTCAATTAATAAAATATTACCTTCACTTACCTTGATGTATAGGTTGTTGTCTGCACTTCATTTTTTGAACCCTGCCTTCTGCAGCTACTTATCCAGTCTAGAGTACCATTCTCTAGGAACCTATTTTAGACTATACAAGGCCTTCTTTAATTTACACACATATTCTGCATTCTCTGACAACTGAAATCCTTCTGGTTGTTCAATCTAGACTTGTTCTTCAAGTTCCCCATTCAGAAAATTTTATTTTACATCCATCTGATATACTTTAACATTTTTGGAGCATGCATAGGCTAAAAACAGCAGGATTGTTTCCATTCTAGCAACTGGGGAAAATGTCTCTTCAAAGTCGATTCCTTCAATCTGTGCATATCTTTTACATACCAATCTAGCTTTGTTCCTTGTAACTTGTCCATCTTCATTTAATTTATTCCTGAAAACCCATTTTATGCCGATCACAATCTTATTCTTTGGTCTTGGAACCAGTTCCCAAGTGTCATTTTTCTCTATTTGATCAAATTCTTCATTCATGACCTTATTCCAAAATTCATCCTTGTTGGATTCTTCAAAATAGTTTGGTTCAATTATAGATAAGAGTGCTAGGTGTGTTTGTTCCGATGAATGGATTTTTCTTCTAGTCTCAACTCCTACATCTTTGTTTCCAATAATCTGATCTGAAGGATGAATCTTTTGTACTTGTTTTCTAGGTGTCTTTGGAGATACTTGTTGAACTTGCTCTTCTGTTTCTGTCGGATTCTCTTCATCTTCATATCCTACTTCATATTTTGCTTCTTCTTCTTCGAAAAGTTGTTCCATTGATTTGTTTTCTTCTTCCTTTGATTCTGGTCTGTTTGTTTCATCAATTGTTACGTTGATGCTTTCCACAACTTTGTTCAATCTTAGATTGTAACACTTGTATGCTTTCCTTGTACTTGAGTAACCAACAAGTACTCCTTTGTCCACATGAGAGTCAAACTTTCCCATTCTTCCATATTCTCTTTTGATGTAGCATTTGCTTCCAAAAACTCTGAAGTGCTTCACATTTGCTGGTCTTCCTTTCCATAGCTCGTAGGGAGTTTTATTAGTGTTGTTTCCAAGCATTACTCTATTTTGAATGTGAAATGTTGTATGCACTACCTATGTCCAAAATATATCTATCAATTTGGAATCCATTATCATTTTCCGAGCCATTTCCTGTACCATCATGTTCTTTCTTTCAACAACTCCATTCTGTTGAGGTGTCGTAGCAACGGATAATTGCCTTTTTATTCCATGACTTCTATAGTAGTCCATAAATTCCTTTGAAGTGAACTCTCCTCCATTATCACATATCAAGCATTTGATTTTTGAATCCATCTCATTTTCAACCATTTCCTTCTAGATATTAAAGTTTTCAAAAGCTTCTAACTTGTTCTTGAGAAAGAAAACTGCAGTCATTCTTGTATAATCATCAACTAATAACATAAAGTATCTCTCACATTTTAAGCCATTTGTTGTAGTTGGTCCAACTATATTAGTATGCACAATTTCCAGTGGTCTTGTTCTTGAATATTCCTTTTATTTGAACCTGGTCTTTGTTTTCTTTCCTTGTTGACAATGATTTCATAAAGTGTTGGTTGCTTTCATGATCTAGGGCATTTCTCTGACTGCTTCTCTTTTGCTGACTTTCAAAAGGTTATCAAAATGCATGCGACCCATTCTTTTGTTCCATAGCCAAATTTCATCTTCCTTTCCTAGACAACACTTTTCATTTCCAATTTCACTTAACACATATATGTTGTTTGAAGTTCTTGCAGGTGTACCGACCAATTTCCTCGAACCTTCTCTTCTTATCTCACACTTTTGTGAATCGAAAGTAACTTTATGAACTTGGTAACACAGTTGACTCACACTTAGAAGATTATGTTTCATATCTTCTACTAGTAGAACATTTTGTGCCTTTTTATTCTTGTTCCCAATTCAGACTGTGCCTTCTCCAATGATTTTGGCTGAATTATCATTTCCGAAGGAGACTGATCCATTTCTTTCCTTTCGCAATGTAATAAATTTGTCTCTATCACGTGTCATGTGTTTGGAACACCCACTGTCAACATACCAATCATTTTTCTTCTTCTTAGATTGTAGAGAGATTGTGCATTCTTCATTGCTATACTAATCTTTCTTTCTTATCCATGTCATTTTCTGAGGTTATTTTCTGTGATTGTTGAGGTTCTTTAGGAGAGACTGTCATTCTACAATTTTTGGCCACGTGTCCAAAATTGTTACATTTGTAACATTCCACTTCAGTGCTCAAAGATTTAAACCTTTTGTAACTTCTTCTTTGTGTTTCACTAGGTCTTCTTGAGTAACCCTTTTGTGTATGACTCTCAAAGTTTTTATTGTTCCTGTTGTTAGCTCTGCAATTCACAGCTTTATGTCCAAAATTATTACATGCATAACATAAACCAAAAAATATAGTTTGATACCTCGGAGTTGAAAATCTTCTGAAAGAAGGTGCTCTTATGAATCCTTCTTCTTCTTGAGGCCTATCTCTCTATTTTTTATTCTAAAATCTGAATCTTCTCGGTGGAGTAGTGTCCCTGTAATCTTCCTTGTACATCTTCATATCCCCTTTGATTGTTTCTGCATAGCTTTTTGGATTTGTTTCTTGCTTTGTTTTTTTGGAGCTTGATCCCTTTTCTGTCTGATTGTATCCAAGTCCAGACTTGTTAAGATGAGATTTTTTACTGTTGATAATGTCATCCAGAACTTCTAAGCTATTATTCATATTTTTCTTTTGAATATCCTTTCTTAGTGTGACAATCTCTGCTTCCAAGTTTCCAATGATCTTGTCCTTTTCCTCTAGTTGTTCTTTGAGTGCTTATTCAATTCTTTTTTCTTCTTCTATTTGAACCTTCAATCTTGTGATTGTTTGTTCTAGTTCTTGAGTGTCCTTTTTCTTGTGTACTTCTGCTGTATTTTCTTGTTTTTCTTCTTTTCTCTTCTAATAACTTCTCTGACACACATTAATTCTTCTCGATAGTAAACTTTTGCCTCTTCAATTTCGTCTTCGAATTCTTCATATCCTTCTTTGGCTTCTTCATAGTATTCTTTGGAGTCTTCTTTGTCAGAATATTTTACTTCCATGAATAGAACTCTTCATGTCTCACTGTCATTGATTTCATCTTCATCTGATGATGAGATGTCTTCTTTGATGCATAATATTTTCTTGAAATCTTTCTTTGTAGTTATTTTTCCTTTATAAGTGTGTTTTCCTTTTGAGTAACCTTCATCATTTCTCTTTTTCTTATGAGGACATTTGTTAGCAAGATGACCCATACCATTACAATTAAAACAAATTAAAGTAAGATTAACTCTATACCTACCATTGGTTCCCTTGTTCGGTCTTTTGATGAAGTTGGCCACTTCTTCATCATCTTCCGAGACGTCACTGCTGCTGCTATATTCTTCTTGTTCCTTTTTCTTTCTTTGATCTTTTGGATGATTTGAAGGATTCTTCTTTTATATCTGGATTTTCCTGTTCAGTTCTCATTTCATATGTTGTGAAGATTCCATGCAGTTCGTCCATGCTTATTGAGTTCATATCCGATCTTTCTTCTAGTGTTGATATCTTAGGGTTGAATCTCATAGGAAGAGATCTTAGTACCTTTTGAACAATTACAGATTCTTCGATTTCTTCTCCCAATCCTATGATTGCATTCACTATTTAGTCAACTCTTAATAAGTAGGTTGCAACATTCTCATCTTCCTTCATTTTTAGTTATTCGAACTGACCTCTATAAGCTTGAAGTTTTTCTTCTTTTACTTTTGTATCTCCTTCATAAATATTTCGAAGCTTGTCCCAAATCTCTTTGGTGGATTTACAATGTGCTACTTTGGTGAATATTGTTTCACTGATACCATTCAAAAGTGCATTTGTACCTTTGGAATTATTTTGACCAATTTTCACTACTTTGTCATTTGTTGGTGGAACTGCTGGTATTGTATATCCATCTACAATTGATTGCCAAATTTCAAAACCCTGTGCTTGTATATATGTCTTCATCCTTATGCTCCAAAAAGCATACTTATGTCCATCAAAGTGTGGTATTCCATTTTTATATGAGTTGGTACTGTCCATGATCTACCTTTGAGTGGTTAAACTAATTTCTTAAGGAACGTGCTCTGATACCAATTGTTGGATTACTGAGAGGGGGGGTGAATCAGTAATAGCATAATTATAATCCTTTTTATCCAAATAATTCAAGTGTTATATAAATGTAGAATTATTATCCAATAATGAGCAATGACAAATGACAAATCAGACACATACACAGTACACTAGTGTTTTACGTGGAAACCCAAATCGGGAGAAAACCACAGAATGCTTTCTATTATATGTCTTGAAGAATTACATTCATTGGAAGCACCAACTTCCTTTGTTTTCCAGCTGCAATTGGAAGGAGGCTCCAACCCCCTAGTTTCTCAAGATATAACCTGAGAGAATATCCAACTCCTCAATTCTCTAGCTACAACCAGAAGGAGGTTATAACCCCCTATGTTCTCTGGCTACAACCGGAAGGTGGCTACAACCACCGGTCCTTGGCTCGTCCAACCGCCCTGAAGTAGAATTAGAATGATGGAACCATTGTCACACTATCACTGTGAGATATACCATTGTAAACATGTACCAATAAACCTAAACCATGCATCAACTTGTACCTCAACCTGTAATCAACCTGTACCATAAACAAGTGCATCAATCATGCACCAACCTGTACCAAACAATCTGTAATCAACATGTACCATAAACAAGTGCAACCAACCATGTACCAAGTATGTACCAAGTATGTGTTAAGTACTCATCAACTATGACTCATCAATATGTAACAACATCATCAACTATACACCTCATGTATGTGCCAACTCATCAACTACTTATCTCAACCATGTACCCAACTTGTACCTAAACCAAAAGCCCTAATCAATTTCATCATCCAAATATTATTTGTAACTCTGTAATAGACCTGGTGTATATGATCACATATCTGTAAAACTTCCTTAACTTTAACAACAAGAGACTAGCATTTTCATCAAACGTTTCTTTAGTCTGACGAGACTAGTTTTGGATTAGTCAACAACCCTAACTTGAAATAATCATAACTTTGTACCTGTAATGAATAAATATATGAAAATGATACATAATTTTACTCAGTTTGTTTTGTGAAATTCCTCTAGGTGGCACTACTTGGAAGCTCTCATAAGAGGATTTATAGAAAAAATGGCACACCTTGTTGAATTCTGGCTTATTCTAGAGAGTGACCTTATAGAGCGTGCCTCGCATGGAATATTTTTTGAACTGATATGAAACTTTTACAAAACATACTATAGATGGTACTATAACCAACCCATTTTGTATTACTGAATTTGGATTTGTTATGAAGAATTTATGACATTTTTACCCGAAACACTTGTTTTTGACTATTTTCAGGACTAGCCACAAACCCTAATTTTCACTGAGTGTAACTCCAAAAATACATCGAACCACAATATGAATATTTTACCACAGATACTTGGATACATTTCCTCACTGGAATATCAATTTCAAGGTCTGCATCATTCTATAAAAAAAATTATTACGAAAATGGTGAGATGACCTGAAAAAAACATACCTTAGAAAGCATCATCAAAAGAATTTATCCTCCCTTTAATTCTGGCCTTCTTTTCTTCACTTTCCTCAGAAATTTGGCTTATATATCCTTTGGTTACATTAGACACCTATAGGTATTCAATATTCTCAAGTGTGTCTAAAATGAGAGAGCCTTGCCTCTTATTTATACTCTCCAAGTAGCTTCCTTAAAAACATGTTCTAGGTCACTTTGCCCACTTTCCTTATTTTAGGGTTAACCCACTTCCAATTTCTCCATTAAATTTATTATTTAAATAATTTATTTTTTATTGACTTTGAATTATATTACACTCATCACTTCACTTTATTATTTACCTTCTAAATTCTCTTAAATCACTTTGACTACTTCGACCTTTTGGGGCTTGTAGATGACATATGAGGGTCCTCCAACTTCATAAGGACATAACTCTCAAACCATGAGGAGTTATGTGACGTTCCACATACCAACAGAAATGGAGTGACATGTACTATCCATATAGAATAGTATTACCTGAAAATATATCAAAACTCATACCGTTATCCATCAAACAAACTTGGGTCCATTACCCAAACCTGGGTTCTCCAACTTCTCATGGCCATAACTCTCTAACCATGAGAAGTTATGTGACGTTCCACATACCACCAGAAATGGCATGACAAGAAATATTCATATAGGATAGTTTCACTAAAAAAATCACTGGCCTTCATTTCATTATTCCACAATTAAGCATGGGTTCTCTTACTCCGCAAAGCATCTCCCCGTGAGGGATTTCACCATAAGGGGACCGCTTTGGAGTTCATCCATATTTACTTCTTATCAACCATGACAAGATAATAATGAGTCATATTTACATCAAACAATCTTGGGTCCATTACCCAAACCTTTGTGCTACGAGGCTTTCTTCAAGCGTTGACATCAATGACAACTAACCTTAATCAACACATAGCATCAACTCATATATAACATTCATTCACATCATTAATAACTAAGCTACGACATCGGATGCATTCATTATAAATAACACGAACAAAACTAAAAAAACAATCACAAAAACAACATCACACAAATCATATCAAGACACAGGATACATGTGGTTCACCCTAGTGTGGGGCTACGTCCACCAACTCTTCGTCTTCTTTATTAGTCTTTGATCTTCTTACATTCGTCTGCTCATGTGCACAAAGCCATGGAGCTCAGATTCGCACTGGATAGGTGATATGCACACAACACACTAGATCCACCTTCCCAAAAATAAAGTCAAGGCACATAGCCAACTCCTTAACAGCACAAAGCCTTACACGATCTTTCTGCATGAAGCACTTACAACTTCTTGAATTGAGCCAATATTAACCTACTATGCACATAGCCACTAGTAGTTATGCACTAAGTTGATTCTTGTACTTCTTAAATCTCTTAGATACTTATTTATACATTTACATAAAGGCCTAAACATGGGTAAACCCATGGGCCGACATCCCATACCCATTACATAAACCATGATAATCCTTTGCTTGGTCCACAAGCCTTGCAAAATAAGTGATATCCTACGATCTCAGCTCCGTCCGGGCGCTCCATCTTTGACCAACATGTCGAAGTCCCAAAAGTGGTCAAACATGACCAATGTTTCCTCAAAAATTGGTCAAGGGCCAACAGGGAGGGTGGAAAGTTGAAATTAGGAATTGTATAAATCTTTATCAGACTCAAATGCAGATTGGAAATATTTATCCTTGTTGTTGTATTCATGAGAATGAATCATTTATTTGAAGGAGGATAGTAGAAAGCACCTTTATGGTTCATTTATTTCCCTTAGTTCCCTTTATTCATTTATTTCCTCTATTTCCCTTTGTTCATTTCATCCCAGTTCTTCTTATCTGTGAGCTTCTTCTAGTGACCTTTGCATCATCTGTTGTATTTACCCATGCACATGATCTTCTTATAAATAAATTTGGGTGGCAAGTTGTGATTCTTTATGGGCTTGGGCTTCCTCCAACAACCATTGTCTTGCACATTGTACCTCCTCATGGATCATGGCCTCTTTGACATACCTTTATGTCACATGTTGCAACTTTTCTTGTTCTTTTTAATTTTCAATGGGAACTTTGCACATCATCCAAAATCTACTTCTACTGGACACCATCATACTTAGGAGGGAATTTTTCTAACCTTCTTATCTTCTGCTATGGTCTTTGACCTAAGCTTTTGCCATTATCAAATTCCATACCCATATTTTATCCACCTCAATTTATCACCTACACATCAACTTCCTCATCATTCTTTTGGTTCTTTCACAGCTTTGTGATCATCATGTTGCAGTGTTCCTTTTTCTCTTCATAGTTCTTCAATAAGATAGGATATTACTCTATGACATGCTTGGAACTATAACAATACCCACATAGAGTGTCTATTTTGGTACAATATCTAGACACATGGTATATCTCACCAGAGTTAAAACAAGTGGGGGACTTCCTACAACTCCTTTGGATCCTCTTCCTTAGCCTCATCCATATCCACCCCTGGGACCTCCTTGATATCCACATCTATCTGCACCTCCACGGCCACTACCCTACTTTTATTATTGCACTTGTTATACATCATTGGTGTGGTCTAGCATAACATCAGGATGGAAAGATTTAGCATATTGTGCTTTGATGCATTTATTGTTGGGTTCATTGGCCAATATGACATCATGACATTGTTCATAAAGATGATCCAAGTACAAGAGACTCTCCTCCTCTAATAAGGTGTGGGAAAAAATTTCTACAAAAAGATTCAATGACAAGATTTCAAATTCAATCGAAATGATTTCCTCTAGACCATAAACAATTTGGAATCGTGTAAACTAGGTACTAGTTTTGGCTGAGGTATGGTAATCCCATAATGCTGAAAATAGCATGAGATACTAGTTAGTATTGTGTTTTCCCAACATCATATGGATCATGGTATTCAGGACATGATTGATGGATTTTACTTGGCCATTGGATCTAGTATAGTAAGGTGTCGAGTTCTCATTCGGAAAACCCAAATTGGAAGCTAATTCAATCATCATCTTGTTGAAAAAATGGCACCCATGGTTCATCACTATAGTATTAGGAACATAGAACCTAGCGATAATATTATTGAATATGAACATAGTAGTGTTGGTGCCATTGTTGAAAAAGGTAGGCAAGGCCTCGAATCAATTGGTGAAGTAGTCAACATCCACAATGATGCAGCCATGACCATTAGTCGAGGTATGCTTACATTTCATAAAATCAATTCCCCATTTGTAAAAGGGACGAACAATCACCATAGGATGAAGTGGAGCAAGATGAGAATGCATCTTACAGGTGAATATTTGACAAGAATGACACTTTTGGACTACATTCACACAATCTTTGAAGAATGTGGGACAAACATATCTGCCACACAATATCTTCTAGGAAATGGTCAACCCAGAGAGATGATTGCCACATGATCCATAATAACATTCATTCAAAATGCTTTCAGCTTCCCCATGGATAAGGAAATGACATAGAATAAAATTGACCCCTCTATGATAAAGGGTATCATCAACAATGATATCATGTCTATCTTGATTCCTTATGTGTTGGCATTCATCACAAGAAATTTGAGGAAGGAAACGTTGGGTCTGGAGGTAGACTAAGAAATATCCATACCATGTATCAGACAAGTCAATGAGGAATAAAAAATCATCAGGAAATGATTCATTAACCATAGGTTCAACATTTACTTGGGGAAGCTCAGACATAAACTCTTTGAATGCCGAGGATTTTTTAGACTTGGAAGAAACAAAATATAGGTCAAAGTCTTGGAGGATAGAAATCCACTTGGACTACTTTCCCCCAATGATGTGATAGTTTAGGATGTGATACATTGGGCTGGCATTGGAAATAATGGTCATATTTTGCATAAGGATATAACTTCGTAAAAATTGGAAAACATGCACAGCTTCCAAACCCAACTTCTCAACATGAGAGTATTGAAGATGAGGACCAACAAGTCCCTTGCTAAGATAGTTAATGATATGTTCTTTTAGCACATCATCTTCTTGGATGAGCACCATTCCTATGGTCGATTCAAATTCTACAGGATAGAGAAAGAAGTCCCAACAATATTCAAGAGGGCTCAATAAGGGAGTTGACATGAAGGCCTTCTCCAAGAAAATGACCATTGATCTTGGTCATCCCACACACAAGGTATGCCTTTTTAAAAATGCATAAAAGCTTTCATGATATCAGCATAGTTGAAAATGACTATACGTAAGAATATTTCCTTCCCTTGCAAACTTTGGAGTTGGCTAATGGTACAAGGATGAGGAAAATTAAAAATGGCTTCAACCTTCAATGGATCAACCATAATCCTGTACTTGGATACATTGAAACCTAGAAATCACCCATATACCACACAAAATATGCATTTATGTGAATTCAAATGAATATTATAGTAGTGATAGTGGGAGAAAATGGACCACAAGTGAATAGGATGATCCTTGCAACACTTGGAACGAGCAGCCAAATCATCTAAATATGCCTCTACAATTTGTTTCATGTGATGAAATGCGGAGACATGTCCCGTTCGAAGGTGTCCCCAACATTTTTAAGATGAAATGGAAACTTTCAATAAGAAAAAGAAACCCAAAGACAAATGAAGGAATTATTGTGTTGATCCTCCAATTTGATCTGGATTTGATTAGAGCCAGATAAACCATCAATGAATGAGAAGAGTTCACTCTAGTCACATGCAATGATAATCTGATCAATCAATGGGGTTAGATAATTATCCTTTGGAAAATATTTATTCAAATACCTATAATAGACACAAACCCTAATAGTAACAGTTACTTATTTCTTAGTGATTGAAACGAGCTGGGAAACCCATTCGATTAAGGGGACTAGATATAGAAATTGTGCACAAAGAAGATTTTTGACCTCCTCCTTGACGGAAGAATCTTTCTTTGGGTTGATAGGCCAGAGCTCCATCATACATTTTAATTCCATGTTCGATAATGTGGGGGTCAATGCCATGCATCACCTTATAGGATGAAGAAAATAAATCATGGAATTCTTGGAATATGTCCTTATATTATTCAATATCTTGGGTATAATAATAAATTCCTAAATTAGGATTTGTTCCATGACACGTGGCTTCTAAGAAATTTCAATGGGGATAGCTTTGAAAATATACACCAAATATCCTTCTAAAGATACATCATGAATCATAATGGGAGATTGGTACCATTGAACATTATCAATGGGGACAATATTTTTAATGTCATCCTCTAACTATTCCAACTCAGGAATAAAATACATGCAATGGTGTAGATCCTCGCATGGCTTATCGAGTGAATCCACGACCTCCGTGATAGCTTCATCAAAAGGAAATTAAATATTGAAGAATTCATTTGAAAATGGAAGAGGAGAAATGACCCAGGAAGGATATGGATAATAATCATATTCCAAATCCCGAGGGAGATCCAAATCAGAGTTAATGGATGTTGACTACATTTCCTAGTAAACAATCTCTACCAAGGTGAATGGCATGGATGCTCCATATGATTCAACATCTTATGGAAAAGGTACCGCCCAAGGATTGGAATATCCAAGGGATCCAATGGAAAATGATGAAATCATGTTGATAGGAGCAATTTTCTTAGTAGGAGGTGGTGGGGGAAAAGGGAATGTTCCCATGAGGAAAGATTACTTGAACATCCCCACACCAACACTCATGTAAGATTGTTGGGTATCATAGAAAAAGGGTACATTTAACCCCGGATTGGATCCCAAATATGGGGTATAAAAACAAATTTGATTGATTGTCACTATTTTCCCTTGATGAGTGAAGCACTAGACCATAACACCCAAAAATACAACTACAATCATCTTGTAGAACCTAGTGCACCTGAGTAACAAATTTTACTCAAGAGTTGCGTCGATGACCTCCATAGAAACATAGATAGTCTTACCACATAATGCGATGGGTAAGACATGGGGATGGAATATATGTCCATCAAATTATTTCAACAATGTTGCATATGTGTTGATCTTTGTAGAGTCGAGGGCCTTCCAACATGACATAGACATAATGCAAGTCATTGCTCCTTTTTCAATCAAAATGCGAAAGATATTTTTCCCCATCATTATCACTTTGATATGGAAAGATATTCGATGGGAAATACTATGATGAACCTTATAAAAATCAAAGGTTTTCAAATAGGACTATAAGGGATGAACCCCAACTATTGTAGACAATAAGGCTTTCTTCTAAGTTGGGAAGCTTTCGAGGACTTTGAGAGTGGACATGGTACTTGGTGCTTGGGACAAGTATTCAATGTTGTACTTGTGGGAGGACCATGTATTTGGGTTGTGTGTAATTCTTCAAATAACACCTTTTTGGAGGTAAAGAAATGTGTCAAAGGATTCCTTCTCAATATAAAGAGGGAAACTAGGCTGGGAAGAATATGTTATCTCTTGCATAGTAGGAGTAGCCTTAGAATTTTCATAATTATTTGCTCAAGTATAAAATTGGAGTGCCTAGTCACACATGAAAATTGAAGCATTCGAGGATGACCCCTCATGTTGATGGGTACCTACCATTCCCTCGTGTGAAAGGGTAGGATGTGTTGCAACCATGTGTTGAAGTTGAAGGGGAAAACAATGAATTAGGATAGAAGGTTTCTAGGGGGGCTTCTGCTGAGACAAAAATCGATGGACCTCATCCTTTTGAGGAAAATCATGAGTAGGATGGTCCTCCATTGTGCAAGGGAACCAACTCTTATTTTTCTCTTTTATTCAACCCCTTGATTGTTTTGGGTGAGAGTGGTCCCTTGCTTAGTGTTGGAATTTTTCTTTTTATTCCTCTTCTTTTTCGTCTAGGTTGTTGAGGATTCTTTAGTTGCATGGATTGTACCAAATTAACCTTAGAGGTATGAGTGGGGACCAATGTAGTTTGATAATTCATACCATTATCTGAAAGGTGTGAAAAAATGGACATGTGACCCATCTTATCAACTAATTGTCCCACAATCTCATGGGATACATAAACCACCACACCATCACCGTGGGGTCCTAGGTTTGGTTTTTCAGGGATCTTTCAATGGCCTGGGAGCATGCAGGATAATATCATAAAGAGTGAACAACCAAGATTAAATCAAATCTAAGTGTTGTGCATAGATTATGGCTTTATCTTCGATAGTATCCCTAGCAATATATAGAAATGGGTGGTAAGAGGTACTTTGTAAACCACTCCATTAGGGGTTTGTCCATAATTTGGGTCTTAATAATACTACATCTTTTTTCTCCACTCATTCATATGATCGGAAATGTGAGTGGAGGAATATTAGCATATGTGTCAAGAGATTTGTTCTGATTCATATCATATGGGAAATTGGTAACACCTTAGAAACATCTTCACCAAGTCATTAAAAATTTTAAATGGAGTTCCTTGTAATTCAATATACCATTTGGAGGAAATTTTAGTCATGGATCTCTGGAAACTATGAAACCTTACACTATCATCCATTTTTTGGAATATACTCTAATATTGAGAGCAGGGGGTGAATCATTATTGGACAATTTTTACCACTTTTTCTCTTTACCACTTTAATTAGTCATCATATGATCAAATGAAAAAAGTAAATACAATAGCATAGTGCACATATATTAATGTGGAAACCCAAAATGGTAAAAAACACAACACTTTATTTAAGAAAATCTTATAGGCACGAACCTACTATTTCAATGCTTGCAGGAACCCACTTATAAGAGCCACCTATCTCCTTGAATCATCTTGTCCTTATGTATTCTTCCTTCCATGTTATCACCTTGAGAACCTTAGATCTCACCCCTTCCTCATGTCACCCTCATGCACTTCTTCCCCTTCCTAAGAACCTTTGAGCTCTTTACATTTTTCACATCACACATCCATCACACCTCTTCTTACCTTTGAATCTAATTTGGACATTGTAATTTATAGGCTTCTCCCTCTCATGTATTTTTCCACATACCCAAATTATATCCACGTAGTCGGCTCCAGATATCCTTATTTCTTATGTTGTACACGATCATTTCATTGGTCCTCAATGCTCAACCACCATATGATATGGATCTCCATTGTATTTCCACCATTGATTTGCAATCATGTTCATCGCGACCATTGGGGTACCAATACTCCCAACCCCAGTTTGATGCTCAATACTCATTATATTAAACCAAGATTAAATATGGACCATTGATTTATTCAACGAGTACCAAAATACTCAACATGACTCCAACACTTTACAACTATCAGATCTAGTTCTTGGATCAATCTCAACCATTGATCTTTGGATATTAGGACCATTGGGCCCATCAGAACACTAAATTTAACCTCGACACATAGTAGTCATCTAATTATATATTCATTTGATTACATCATCTTATCTCCCTGATATTGGACTCATCGAGGTACCAAAACATTCAAACATGACCTCATCGCTCAACATTTGTTTGATCTATGATCAATGACTATCATTGAATCTCAAAGTCCTCTTTATAGGATATTTTCTATCAACTCCATTATGACCATAGCCTCTCCAATGACACGTACTCTGACAGATCCAACGTTCCTCATAGTATAAAATCAATCTCTTCGATCACGTCGCTCCTTCAACATGCACGATAGTTATCTCCCATCTCTCTATCTGCTCATGAGAAAGTCAGGTGGGACCCATGATAATCTACGACTGAGATTGGATCTCACCTAATTATCAATCTATGGTCTATATGTCTCCTCGAATATCATTCATCATAGTACATCCATTGTAGGTAACACAATCCACTTTAACTAGATCCTCTCCGATGGACAGTGAAGATCTTCTCGCTACCCATATAAACAAATCAAATTTGATATGAAGTCATAACGATATCCACATCCATCTAGGGCCTAGTTTAATTTCACACAATCAAAATATTGTTGGCATTTTTTCTAGATAGAGGCAGAGTATGAATGTTTGTCATTGATGTAAAAGATCAAGACCAGCAGCGCAACGATGATTGCATGGCAAGATCAGAAGCAAAAACTCTAGGAGTCAAGGAAGCAACTCACAACAAGAATGATGAAATTGCGAAATACGAAACCACGACATTTCGGGGTTTCGGATACCACGAGTTGGAGGTGTCAAGGACACTCATGAAAAGAATTTTGAAGTGGTGAAATGCGAAATGCCGAAATATGTTGATCTGACTCCATTTTGGAGTTTCAGATACCGGGAGTTGGAGGTGTCAAGGACACTCACGACAAGAATGTCGAAACAGTGAAATGGGAAATGCTAAAATACGTTGATCTAACTCCATTTCAAAGTTTCGAATACCGGGAGTTGGAGGTGTTAAGGACACTCACGACAAGAATGACGAAACGGCGAAATGAGAAACACTGAAATACGTTGATCTGACTCCATTTCGGAGTTTCAGATACCAGGAGTTGGAGGTGTCAAGAACACTCACGACAAGAATGTTGAAATCGCTAAATGTGAAACCACAACTTAATCTGAGTCATTGATCAAAGAAAGATCTGGACCGTCGAATCATCAAGATTGTAGACCGTTGATCTAACTCCATTTCGGAGTTTCGGATACTGGGAGTTGGAGGAGTCAAGGAAGAAACTCATGGCAGGAACTCGCGATATGCGAAATCATGAAAAGATATGGACCGTCGAATCATCAAGATTGTGGACCGTTGATCTGAATCCATTTCGGAGTTTTGGATACCGGGAGTTGGAGGAGTCAAGGAAGCAACTCACAGCAGGAACTCGCGATATGAAAAATCACGAAAAGATCTGGACCGTCGAATCATCAAGATTGTGGACCATTGATCTGACTCCATTTCGGAGTTTCGGATACCAGGAGTTGGAGGAGTCAAGAGTTGAGAATCTTCATCAAAGGAGTCCCAAAGATGTGAAATGCGAAACGCCAATCATTTCGGGGTTTGTGACTTGAAGTGTCGAGATACTTCTCCACAGGAATGCCAAAATGCGAAATCGCGAAAGCACTTTATGAATAAACACTTGGTCACAACAGTGGGCATATGAAGGAAGGAGCTTGCAAGTTTCAAGGCTCCATTTCATGATCAGGAGTTGGAAGAGTCATAGTGACTCGCAACAAATTCGTGAAATGAGAAATTACGAAATGCAGTTTCGAATAATGCTACGATCATAGCGAGTGGTCACATCTGCGGAAGATGGAGGAAGGAGCTAGTGCAACCAAGCTCCATTTTAGATATTGTGACTTGGAGAGTCGAGATACCTCATCCCCAGATCCACGAAACGCGAGTCACAAAATCACCTTCTGAACATGCATGTGGTCACCGCCTGAGGCCACATGTGAAAGGAAAGGTGAAAGGTGCCAAAGGAACAAGGCTCAATAGGTTCACAGTGTAACTGCTAGAAACGAATGATGGTTTCTTTCAGAGGACTCGAAGAGACTTCAGGGTGATCGCCAGAGAAGATGAAGAGTCTCGAGGCATCTTCCAGTGGAATGAAGACTGTTCATAGAGGCTATTGACAGATGTAATACCATTGGAGCCTGGAAATACAATAGAGGGAATGAGCTCGATTGTGACAGAGAAGACGAAGCATCTCGACTGCTGGAGAGGCTAAGGAATCTTGGCATAACACCCAGTGATGATGGACGCATGATTTTAACTGCTAGAGAAGCTGAAGAGTTGCAATGATGATCAGGAAGAACAATCGACATGGGGAGAGCATGCAGAAGCATTGTGAATAGAGGATGCAGAAGATGCACAGAGAGAATAAAAATGCATAACAGAGAAGAGATTGGGTGTTGTTGAGAGTGATTCAGGTTTGTAGAAGGAGGCAGAGTGCAGCAGCTAAAATGCACAGAAGAGGAATGGTGCATAGAAGGGACATGGCGCATAGAGCATAAAAGGTAGAAGAACATAAAGCGTAAGTAAGGTGTGTAGGAAGACACTGATGCAGGTAGAGCAAAGCAGTGTAGCAGAACAGTGAGAGACCGGTAAGCCATTGATAAATATTTTATCACTGTGATAAATTTTTATATAGAAAACTTTATATTTCAGGGTGGTTGGGAGGTGCTAGGGAGGACTGATGTCCTCAAAGGTTCAAGTGGGTGCTTGAACATAGGGAGTTGTAGCTTCCATCTGGTTGTAGCCAGAGAAACCAGGGTGGTAGGGTGGTGCAAGGGAGAGTTGTTGTTATCTGTTATACCAGTTGGTTCCTGTGTGACTGGAAGTTGGTGCTTCCATCCAGTTGGTGCTGGAACACTTAGGGAGTTGTTTCTTCCTTCTAGTGGGTGCTATAGAAACCAGGGAGTTGGTGCTTCCTTCTAGTGGTTACTAGAGAAACTAGGGAGTTGGTACTTCCTTCTAGTAGGTTCTAGAGAAAATAGAGATTTGATGCTCTCATCAAGTTGCAGCTTGCAAAATAGAGGTTGTAACCTCACAATGAGTTGGAACTCATATGTATGATAATGTACAGAATGTAAAGATTACTTATCCTATCAAGAAGAAGAGGTTTTTACCCTTTATGGGTTTCCTCAGGAAATATATGTCTCTGTGTATTTCATATGTGTGACTGATGTCAAATGTTCTACTTCTTACCTCTCTGGATTATTGTAATTGTCATTGAATTCTCTGTAAAGAGTTTAAAATAAGCATAATTATTTAAGCACGGTAACAACTGATTCACGCCCCCCCCCACAACCCCCTCTCAGTTCTCCAACAATTGGTATCAGAGCAGGTTCCTTTTATTTAAAGGTAGGTCTGTAAGCTTAAACATGACAAGTCATGAAGGGACTTCAACCACTAAGCCTCCTCTGTTTGATGGAACAAATTTTTCCTTCTGGAAGGTTAGAATGAGAAAATACCTAATGGCCTTAGGTGTTGATGTTTGCGATGTAGTAGATACTGGATACATAAAGCCTGTTGTGCTAGCTTCCAAGGATGATAAGTTAGAATTTAGCTTTAATGATAAGGGACTGAATTTTATCTTGAATGGACTTGCAGAGGCTGATTTTGTAAAGTTGATGCATCTTCAAACTGCCAAAGAAATGTGGGATAAACTTATTAGCAGTTATGAAGGAAATGAGAAAGTAAAAGATGCCAAACTTCAAACATTTAGGTTGAAGTTTGAACAACTAAA
>SNQJ01S0026424.1:14189-72088 GCA_010110895.2 Picea sitchensis | reverse complement strand
TCTTTAACATTGATGTCAAAGGGGGAGAAAGTGTGGTAATTTCAAGGATGCTACAGTGGTATAGTTGGACGTTCTTCAAGGGGTTTCCATCAATTCCAAAGGGGGATATTGTTGGCATGTTTTTCAGACTGAGGCAGAGTATGTGTGTTTGTCATTGATGGAAAAGATCAAGACCAACAGTGCAACGATGATCGCATGGCAATATCAGAAGCAAAAACTCCAGGAGTCAAGGAAGCAACTCACAACAAGAATGATGAAATTGAAAAATATAAAACCACGACATTTCGGGGTTTCAGATACCGGGAGTTGGAGGTGTCAAGGACACTCATGAAAAGAATGCTGAAGTGGCGAAATGCGAAACGTCGAAATACGTTGATCCGACTCTATTTCGGAGTTTAGGATTGTTGTTCCTGAGTTTATACTTTAAGGCTGTAAAGTATACCATCAAGGCATCCGTAAAGGTGAAGATAATTAAAGGACAAGAATAAAAAAGACATGTAAAGCAGAATCAATTTCTCAATTGTCTCTGTCGAGCTTCCCGTTGTTCTTGGATGCTGATATCTCTCTCAATAGTAGCCCATGAACATTGTAACTCATCCCGGTTGGTTGTTGTTTGTAGGATAGTATTAAATAGGCTTAAAGCAATATTGGTTTGATCTTGAAGACCAGGTTCTATGTTAGGTTGTCTACTATTTGGGACAGTCATGGAGAATAATATTTTATTTAGTTGTGAAGGAATTCGATAAATTGTTACTTCAGTTTTTTAAAAGATGAGAATAGGAAAAATAGTTTTGAAATTCAAAATAATAACATAAATATAGTTGAGGCCATTTCCTGGACTTGTAACAATTTGAGAATCATAAAATAACAAAGAAATATTACTGAAAAATTATGAGGCTTTAATCACGAAAGAATCTCATATTGTAATAGGAAATAAAGAAGAAAACGAGATTTCTAATGAAGCGTTAAATATCATGTTTCAAATGATCTACAGGTCTTAAAATTACTGATAAAATTACCAAATCAATCTAAATTATAAAAGATGTATAAAATAAACTTCAAATTAATCATTCATTAGAAAGACATTGAAAGAGAAACATAGAAAAATATGGTAAACACAATTAAAGAACACATAGCTATAGGTTGGCAGGATTCATAATCTCGTTTGTATCGTATATCACAGTGAATTAGAATTTTCTTACAATCGTTTCTCTCCAAAAAACAAAAAGCCCTTTCTCAGTCCTCTCAAAATATATTTATACATGATCATCAAATATTTTCTTGTTGGTGATTAACCAACTTCCTAAGACTACGGTTACATGGATGAATCATGTTAAAACATTTACATTTCTTTTCTAATTTCTAATGATGAAAATATTCAAAAGAGTACTTTTATGTTGGTGTTGATGAACTTCCTTTTTCCACCTCAAGACAGTGAACACATTTTCCCAAAAACTTCACCAAAACTCTGGGAACGTCTAGTATCTCCTTTGCCTCAAATATGGAGAATCTTTTATGTAATTCGGGAAAGCGATCTTCTATTATCTTCCTCATGAACTTAATAGTTTGCAACTTTAAGTTCGTTATCACCATCCACTTGTCGATTTCATAGATATTGATTACCTTAATTTTTGGGATTTCTACCTTCATTTCCTCCAAATCTTCCTTGAACCTTAGTTGATGCTTGACAATGTTGATCTCTCCTAGTAACCCAGGACAATCATTTTTTCCAATATTCAATGAAGTTTTTTCTAAGAGGTCAAAAATCCCTTGACAATCATCATTGACATCTCTGGTTATTCTTTTATTTTTGGCCAGGTCTTCTTCCCACACTTTAAGTATTACATCTCCTTTAACCTATTCTGAAATGGATAGTCTCTAAATCTTTCTGAACTCATCCTTTGTTGAAAGGGTTATTGCTTTCTGGAAAGTCGTTGTGGCCGCTTTCACTTCTCTTTCTTTCTGGAGAACATTCTCCAAAGATTTGTTTGTTTCCTAAAAGTAATTCTGGACAACTTCCAGATTTAAAAATACTTTATGTTATTCCTCTTCTATTTTCAAATGTATTCCCAATACTTGAGCCTGGAAAATTTCCAGCTCTACCACTTGATTTGAAAAAGTGTAAATTTTATCTCGTAATTGTTTATTTTATTCTTCCTGTTTTAGGACCTGTGTCTGGGTGACCTGTATTATCTGATTTGCTTCCTTTAAGCTTGTTTTCATTTTCTGAATCTCTTGAAAATCTTTTAGTCTAGCTTGTTCTAGACCCTTTTTTATTCCCCAACTGATATTTCTTTCTGTTTCTTTCAATTTATCCTATAGTTGAGCTATTGTTTGGTCTTTTTGTTATAGCATAGCTGTCAAATTTCCCACAAAATATAAATTTGTCGATGATATAGCTCCCATCGTGCTTGCTATCTCTGTGGAAAATTATCCATCTTTAAGTTTCTTTCCATCTATGATGACCCTATGATTTTTGACCATCCCATCTCCTCTTGGATGGATTTCCTGTTTCAATATTTCCCTTCTCTTTTTAGTGAAGAAATAATCTGATGAAGGAATCTCATCTCTAGAAATTGGCTCCAAATCACTGACATACAGAGATCCCTCGTGGGGGTTTCCATAAGTGGACTGCAATGGAGTCAAGGAAGTAATGGGACTTCCAAGTTTTGTCGATGTTGTTCCTCCTGCCTTTTCTGGAACATCCTTATGGATTTCAGGGGATTTTTCTTGCTCATTTCCCTTCCCTGCTTCTGATTCTTTTGTCTGGGAAATTTTTGTGTCTTGTGAAGGTATTTCATTATCCTTCATCTTTCCTTTTGTATTTGTTTTGTCCTGTATATTTGTTTCAAAACCTAGGGGAGGATCTTCCTACTCTGTAGGTGGGGTCGTAGCTTCACCCTGCAAAATTTTGGGTAAACAGGTTACAGCTTCACCTATGGCTCTAGAATGACGCGAAACTAATCTGTGAATAGGTGGTAGGACCTGTACTCTATTCAATACCTCTTCACAGGATTTAACCTCCTTGAATATGTCATCATAAGCATATGTTTCATGCTCATAGGATTTTAAAATACAATGCATCAAATGTTTTCTTATTAATTGATAGGGGTCATGCTTTCTGTGTTCAATATCTACCAATTTTACTTCTTCTAGTGATTCCACCTCTACTTTAGAATTGCCTAGATTCAGTAATGAAAATATCCTGACATGTACAGGGAAAGTTGGGCATGACTTCTTCTGAGCTGCCTTTAGCTCTAATCCAATGCTGCCTTTTACTATCTGGTGGGCTACCTCTCTACACACCAATCTGTCCGGTAGGAATTTAGGGAGTGCATGAGGGGGATTAGAACAACCATAAACCCTAATGTAGGAAAAATTCTCATCAATAAACCAATCGGCTATTGCTTTACGATTTTCTGTGACTGTATTGGAAATGACAAAATGACAAATTTCATAAAATGCATCCTTAGAATTTTCCTCCCAAAGGGTAGAATGATATTCATGAATGGGTTCTAGACAGGTTATGTTCCAACTCCAATTCATTAACGGAAAAGGAGTCACATAGCAGACTACATCCATATTGTATGATGACATGTAAAAGGCCACTGATTGTCCCTTTGATTTTGCAACTTTGTAGTTTGAGATTTCTTATGTTAGGTTATTCGACAAAATCTTACTCCAGTTAAAAGCATACCCTTCTGAAGCTTCTTCCAAAAAGGGCACCCAATCTGCATGAAAATGGCAGGGATCTTTTCTTTCGAAAATTCTACATAGCATAATGGCTACATAGACCATGTATTCATTCAAGGATGTTGTAGCATAAACCCCATGGGTATCGGCTCTAAATTTTGATGGACACCTCCACCATTCTATAATCATATCAGGATCATTCCAGTCTACCTCAGTGCATTCTTTCCTCTGAAACTCTGCTAAAAACTCAGCATTAAAAGTATGTTTAGGGTTTGGTAAGAGTTTATATATTACTTGTATGTGTTATGGCCTGAATGAGTCGACGATGATTGCCTAATCGTTTAAGATGCTCCTCGTCGGGATATTGACCTTTTCCAGGGCCCAACTGATCATATCATTGTATGCCACGAGCCGAGGGTGCGCAACGATCTTATGAAGCTCTGATTCATCTATCTCCCGATAGTGATTCTCAGAATCAGGATGAACATTCTTGAGTTCACATTCCATAAATTCAAAGATTTGAGTCCAAGATTTAATGGAATCTATAGCGTGTGGCGTGGTGTCAGAGATGATATCTCCTTCCTGTATATCTTCACTGTTCTTCGGTGCCTTTTTCGGTGCCATGAATGTATATTAAATGGAAAACCTGTCACAGAAAATAAATGAATGAGCTCAACTGAGTGTTTCTTGCACTTGATAAAATGAAAACATAGACATTCAAATGCTCTTTTAATTCATTTAAAAGTGATGGGATTGACGCAACTGATAAGAATTCAAGGCATTTAATGTGGAAGATATTTTACTGAGATACACATTAGTACCACGTATCACCATTGATTCATTATTTAAATGGTCGTATTTTAGCGCCTTTGGATTTTTAAAGAAAACTCGAGGCATTTTAATCAATCGGAAACGGAAACATGAACAAAACCTTAAAAAATGATTATCATTAATCATGCTTAGGAGAAAGGTTAATTGGTGCTAATCATAGATTAAGACTAAAGATTTTGTTTTTTGGGATTTTGGGGATCGTGTTGTCGATAAGTATGTCACTGATGAAATCCGATCTCTGAAATCGTGAAATCGCAACGTATTAATTAAGACTTAAATGTTTTAGCAAAGTGATTGATTGATATTTAGCATTTCAGGATTTCAAGGATCATTTTGACAAGAAGTATGTTATTTACGAATACCGATTTCCAAAGTTACGAAATCACGATGTGTTTTTTTTTTTAAATAGGACTTAAATTCATCTTAATTAACTAACTAATCAGGATTAAGGACAAAACATCGTTAGTTCAGTTTAACACAAATTATAGATTGGGATTTCACGATTCGGGATTTCGGGGATCATTTTGACAAGAGATGTGTTATCACTGAACCCCGAATCCCGAAATCGTGAAATGATTAACTTAAACCTTAAATTTTTTTGTTAGAGAATTAATTAATTAGCATTTAAACTAACTCTCTTTATTTCGGGAAATCGGGGATCGGGACTTCGCGATTCAATTTGTATTGAAAAGTATGTTTTCAGCAAACCCCGAATCCTGAAAACTCTTTAAAGTTAACCTTAAATCCGTTAGTTTTAAAGCTTATCATGATTAAAATAATTTTATAGAAAATGCGTCGGGATTCTTAAAATACTTTTAGTTTTTTTGTCTTTTATTATTTAAATAATTAAGTTCTTCGAGAAATCGGTATTGTGCGTTTGGGAATGATAACGAAACTTGTGTTTTAAGAAAAGACGAAACTCGAAAAAGGAAAGTTTAGGACTTAGGGATAAAAATTTTAAGAATTGTTTCAACATAGGCTCCAACTGGGGAGCTTGTCTCCTTGTGGGACGAGGAGAACATGCAGACTTAGTGCCTTCATTGGGTTAATGGGGTCAAGGGTTTATCCCTGTAGAAATTGCTAAGGAAGAGAATACAGAGGAAAAAGGAGATTTAATTTTTACTTCTGAAAATCTTTTCAAAGTTCTCATTTGTTGTAAACTCAGTTACAGTCTCATTCATAATCTTCTCCTTCTCGTTACTAAAATTAAGTTAGAATTAATATGTTCAAAACAATCTTAGGAAACTCAACAGATTTATGAATTTTGGCTTGCATCAAACGAAGCAAAATTCATATTTTTAATTGGGGAACCCTGTCTAGACTTAGGATGCAGATCCAGTTTCGAAAAAACTGGTAACTAGAGTAGAGTGGTATTTAAGTATGACAACCTTACAGATACCTCATATATTGCTTCACTTCCAGCAAGCCTGTTCAGTACCCCGGTGAAGTTATTTGTCCCTTTTTGTTGAATTTACTTTCACCGCTTCGAATGCTAATTATACATTTAACCTTAGATATTGCTTCACTGCCAGCGAGCCTGTTTAGTACCCTAATGAAGTTATATGTCTTTTTATACTAGACGAGGGAAATCATTTAAATGAATTTCCTTTCATCATCTTTTGGACTAGATGGGGGAAATCAAATATGAATTTCCTTTCACCATCTATCTTATATTTACTTTATGAATACGAAGAGGGGGAAATCAGTGATACTTAATGTACCAGGGGTGGTATCTGTGTCAAAAATGAAATGGAGGTTTTTCAACCTGTTTTGATTACTCTAGACCAACCTTTTCTCAACTTTCAAAACATCTTAGTCTGTAGAGAAAAAGGGGAAGATTAATTTCAGGGGTCTTCCTTTTAGCAAGATTAAATCCTTAAAAAATTGTTAAGAGACCTAAGAGAGTCAAGATCAGCCTAAGAATAACCATGTTTAGTCGAAGAGTAAGAAATATGAGGACTGGTCTTACCGATTAAGAATTGTTTTTCAATTTCAAAAGTTAAGACGCAATCTCTTCTCCCTCTATGAGAAACCCAAAAAAGGAGCTTGATTCAGAACTGAGGGTAGAAAGAGGGGACATAGAATGATCTAGAAGTTGAAAAAAAGAGGTCATAAATTGAACCCAACTCTTGGAACTTTCTCTTAAAGATTTTTACTTTATTTACCTCTTATCTTGTTCTAAGTGAAACCCTTAAGGCCTAGATTTTGAAAACACTTTTTTATTGACCTAACAACTTACGAGATAATCAACACACTTTTTGATACAAAACATTTGTTTGCATAAAACAGACTTTGCTGGGACTCACACCTTTGCCTTACCATTTTTCGTTCTTCATTTAAAATAACAGAAAATCTTATCTATCACCTATTTTTGGCAATTTTATCTTCTGCTTTCAGGTTGTCTATTTGTTGCTTTTACTTGTCGGGCTGTCAGTCAGAATCCTGTGAAAGAACAATATGAAAAATATCAGGGTTTTAAGGAATTGGATACCTTAAGAATTTTGTATCCTTATTTCTAAAAGAGACATAAACCAATTTTGTATCCTTACAGGATGAAAATAGACTTACCAAAGAAAATTATGAAATAAAAGACTAAACAAAATGGTATATACAGTGGGAATTCTGGAAATCAATTATTCCATATAATGTTTTAAAAAATGCCCGTTGACGAGGGCGTTCAACATTTTACCATCCAAATTTTCTAGCAGAAATGAATTCTTTCCTTTAGGAGATGCAACTTTGAATGGTCTGTAGCAAATGTGATCGAATTTACCATTTTTTCCCGAATCCTCCTTCCTAGCATCCCATTTCAAAACCAAATCTCCAGGGAGAAATTTTTTGTCTTTGGCTTTACGATCGAATAACACTTTCATGTCATCCTGGTATTTCTCCAACCTTTCATCCACTTCGACCGTATGCTGCTGGACTTCAATCAACTGATTTATCCTTCTTGTGACAGGATTTGGTTCTTCCTTCTCATCTTGCCATAGTTTCATTACAGGAAGTGATAGGTTTATAGGCAACACTACATCTGTCCCATATACCATTTGGAAGGGAGAGGTACATATAGACTTTTTTGTGCCTCTCTGATTTGCCCACAGAGCGTATTTCAAATGCACATGCCAAGACCTTTTATTTTCACTTAGCACTTTCTTAATTATACTGATTAAGCTCTTGTTTGAAGATTCGACCAGACCATTTCCCTGAGGGTAGTATGCTATGGAGTGACCAAGCACAATATTATATTTTTGGCAAAAACTGACCATAGCCATAGATTTAAAATCCTGTGCATTGTCTGTGACTATCTTTCTGGGACAGTCGAACCTAGACAAAATATTTTCTTCTAAGAAATCTATTACTACTGAATCAATAGCCTTTCTCGTTGGAATAGCTTCCACCCATTTGGTGAAGTAGTCTGTAGCAGTCAGGATCCATCTGTGTTGAGAACTAGAATGAGGATTAATTTCACCTATGAAATCTAATCCCCATTGCTAAAAAGGAGCTTCCGTTTTGACTGGGACCAATGGCATTGCTGGGAGTTTATGTTTGCCTGCAAAAAATTAGCAAGGACTGCAATCTCGTACCTTGGCATTGACGTCTGAGAAAAGTTTTGGCCAAATATAACCAGCCCTCAGGATCTTATAATTCGTAGCCCTCCAAGTGTGGTTTCCTCCACACACTCCTTCGTGAAATTGGCCTATGACCTTTTCTATCTCTGATTCGACCAGACAAACCAAGAGGAAGCCAAGTGGGTCTTTCCAATACAATTGTTTTTCGGAAATACAGTACTTGACCGCATGCAGCTTCAGTGTTCTGGCTTTGGATGGGGACAAGTCACTTGGGCATTTCAATGTCAACAAGTAGGATACTATGTCCTTGTACCAATTTGATGAAGCAAATTTCTCTTCAATTCAGATTTTGGCTATTTGATCCTCAAGTTCATTCACGTCTACCCACTCTTCCTCTTCCTAAGAGTTGTTTATCCCAAGAGCTCTGAAATTGGATTCAGCTAAGAGTTTAGCTAAGCCTTTCCCCTTTACTAATTTTGTTGGTTTTATCTCCAAGTTGAACTCTTGGATTTTTGCAAGCCATCGTCCTCTTTTGCCATCACTGTCTACCTGAACCAAAATATCTTTTACGAAGCTAGTAGGTACATATGCAATCACCTTAGAATGTAAAACATAGGTTCTGAAAGCTTTTAACGCTTTTACCATATCATATGCTTGTTTTTCCATTATATTATATCTGATTTCGGCATCTCAGAGACTTTTGCTAAAGAAGGCTATCGGTTGCTCGAAACCTTCGTCGTTCTTCTAAAGAAGTACCGTGGTGAGTGTGTGTTCAGAGGAAAATGAGAAAATAAGGAAATCCTTGAGATAATCAGGGCTCGCTAGTACAGGTGCCTCGCTTATAACGTTCTTAATACGTGAAAAGGATGCTTTATCTTCTGCTGTCCACTTCACTTCGTTGTTTTTCCTGAGCATATCTGTGATTAATTTCACGATTTCAGCGAAGTTCAGAATAAATCTTCTCAAAAAAATTATTTTTCCTAAGAATGACTAAATTTCTTTCACATTCCTAGGAATACTTATTGTATCTATAGATTCAACTCTTTTAGGGTCAATTCTAATTCCATCTCGAGATACAATATAGCCCAAAAGCTTGCCTTCTTGCATAGCGAAGTGAGACTTTTTAAGATTTAAGGACAGACCAAACCTGCGGCATTTCTCAAACGTCTGCTTGAGATGTATCAGATTATCTTCATCTGATTTAGAAAAAAAAGTTAGGTCATCCAAATAAATAACTACAAATTTGTCATGTTTTCCAACGAAAGCGATATCCATTGCCAGTTGAAAAGTAGCACCTGCATTCATCAAACCAAACGACATCTTATCATACATAAATGTACCCCAAGGAGTGGTAAAGGTTGTTTTTTCTTTATCGTGATCGTTGATGGCAATTTGATTATGACCTGAAAATACATCGATCATCGAAATCCTATTAGCTCCTACCACTTTTTCTAAAACGTGATCCATTTTAGGTAGGGGGTAATTATCTTTGAGAGAGGATTTATTAAGATTTATGAAATTGACACACAGTCTAATTTCCCCATTTTTCTTCCTAACCGGGACCAGGTTTGCTACCCAATCAGAATATCTTAGTGGTACAATTATCTTTGCATTAAGGAGTTTTTTGACTTCCCGTTCAAT
Source organism: Picea sitchensis (assembly GCA_010110895.2). Lineage (NCBI taxonomy): Eukaryota > Viridiplantae > Streptophyta > Pinopsida > Pinales > Pinaceae > Picea > Picea sitchensis. The sequence goes on along the minus strand of SNQJ01S0026424.1, from coordinate 62,354 downwards.
AACAGGTAATAAGATAGGGTTGATTTGTCAGAGTTTTTGTTTAAAGGGTTTGACACCAGGCTTCAGGGGTATCTTATGTTTGATCACAAAGGTGTCATAGGTTCTTAGTTCTTCATATGACCAAGCGAAAATGTCTTTGTATTTTCTAAGCAACTCCATGTATTTAGTTTTGGTTTCTGTAGATAGATATTTGGATAGTTTTACCATCCAAGGGTTTTCTTTAGTTCCTATGTCACATCCCTCAACCTCTTTAGGTTGGGGTTGTAGGGTGGTTTTTTAAGGGATATCATCTTGATTGAACAATCTTTCTAAGGGAATTAGGCCCTTGGGAATCTGGTTATTCTTGAGAATGAGCATTCGATGATTCACAATTTTATCGTGAAACTCTTTAGAATCCTCCCCCTCCTGCATGATCCAAATGGGATCATTTTGATTTTCTTGATCAGTATGTGTTTCTGCAAATTCATCTATTGATTCTAAAAAAATTCGAAGATGTTCGTCATCCTCAAAGACTTGCCAATGTTGTATGTTATTCGGTATCGAAGGTCGATGTCTCATTTGTATGTGATACTTTAATTTAAGCACAGTAGGGGGTGTGAAAGTTGATGCTTCTTTGGTTAATGCATCAACATGTTGGTTTTTAGTCCTTGGGACGAAATGAACATTCACAGAGGAGAATAAATTCTCGATCAGATCCTAGACACAATTTCTATAGGACCTCAACCTAGGATGTTTGGCCTGGTACTGTTGATTCACCTATTTTATGATTAACACATTGTCACCAAAGACTTCGAGTTTCGTTATTTTCATCCTCCTAGCGACTTCTAATCCTAGCACTAAAGCCTCATACTCGCATACATTATTTGTACAATCCAAGTTCCACTGAAGCCTATATGAAAAGGGGATTATGAATTGATCATCGGGAGCCACAAGGAGTGCTCCAGCTCTGGCTCCAAGGAAAGATGAAGCACTGTCAAAATACATTTTCCATACACCAGTGCTATATACATTTTTTTTTATTTCTTCTTTTTCAGTTTTTTCTTCTATACAATTTTCATCTACATCTACTTCAAAATAATAATCAATAGATAATATACAATTTCCTAAATATTGGTCAGCAATATAAACAGGATGATTATTTGGGTTATGTGGATCACCTACCGTGAATGCCAACCTAGTCTCTTTGTAAAGACGCGTGTATTGTCGTCCGAAAACTGGAATTGTAGCATATGCCATGTCCAGCTGGAGAGATCCTCCAAGATTGGCACCCCATGACCTAGATAATAACATACCATACTTTGGAGGGATGTCAGTGACCACTACATCCATAAGGATGCTTTTTGCTGGTATTTGTGCCATACCTACCACCAGGTATTTAATCATGCATATGCATTTGAATTTTCTTGAATCAAAAGAATATAAGTCACCATAGGGCCTTGTGATTTCGAGACCAAGTTTCTCCATAATTTCCTTTGGCATCACATTGTGGGAAGCTCTGGAATCTAGCATACAATTATGGAGTAGGTGGTCAAACAAGGTTAATGTGATGTAAAAGGGGGCCACAGTGTCTCTCACACCTTCGAAATGTGGACCAAAGACTATGTTCGGCTTGTCATCTTCTAAGTTGATGACATCGGCCTGGCTTTCGTCTTCGGAAAAGATAATCATCTTGGCAATTTGTTTTTTGTATATGGGATTTTTAGCTAGTTCAACAAGGGGAATAGGAATTTTGATTTTATTTATTTCGTTTTCTAGATTAAAATTTCCCAGGGCCTTGTCGCTTTCTATGTTCGGGGCCTCCATTCCTTCCTTTTCATCTTTTCTTTGTGGTGCGAACTTATTTTCATTTATAGGAGCTTGTGTATTCACAATGAGTGTTCCTACTGGCTCTGACTGGACAGGTTGCATGTCAGTGGTGTGAGTTTTTGCAGTCTGTTTGTCAGCAACTTTTGGAGTCACCTTATTAGTTTCGCCCCTTGGAAAGATCTTTTTTGTTGGAATAGTTGGGAGACTTTTGTTCCTAGGTATTAAATTATATTTTTCCTATAGTTCGGCTATAATATCATCTGCGATACTTTGATAGGCCAAATTTTCAAACGTGTCGTTATTAACATTGTCTTCCGATGTAATTTCTTTATTTAAAGATTTTTCGTAATCTTGTCTCGATAAATAAGGTGATTTATTATCATTGCCAAGATTATTAATATCCTCATCAATCTCTTCAAAATCTTCTAGATCTTCCTCTCCAATAAAGTTTTCACTTTTGAAGGGGGTTGGAATTTTTTGATCTTCATTTTAAATTTTTTTTGTGGGGCCTGAGGATCAGGATTCCTTCTAAAATCCTTCCTGGGGAAATTATCTCTTTTCGATTTCTCTAGTTCCATTTTTGAGATTTTATTTGAAAGTTCTCCAATTACCCTAGTCATCTCGTCTATTTTATCTCCCAAGGATTTCCACAATCCTGAGGGTCCACCTTGCTCTTTGAATTTCCTATTTTCCTTGTTCCCAATTTCTATTTTTGCTTTTAATTTCCCTGATGCCATCAAGTTCGATTCAATCTCAAGAGCATCATCCTGCATTTTCATGAGATCTGTTGATCTTCTTTCTCTCAATAATAAGGAAAAATCGGGATCAAAAGCACCAGGAAAAGTCACCTTTGCTGTGGGTTGTGAAGGTTTGACCTCAACCAGGATTTTATTATAGAACTTGTTGAACCTTTGTGTGAATTCTAGAACAGATTCTGATTTTTTCTTTCTAAGGGATCCAGATTCAGTCAGGTAGTAGAGGTGGTCCTTCCTCTCTCCCCATTGTCTAATAAAATCACTTTCGAGTTCCTCGTAAGATATTAGAGAGACAACTGCTAAGGATTAGAACCAGGTCCTCACCTGTCCTTCGAAAGTCTGAACGAGGAGTCTAGAATAGACATCTCCGTGTTCTATTATGAGGATGTCATCAAATTGGTCAAAGAAGTTTATATGTTCTTGGGTGGTTAAATCCCCTTCCCCTATAAATTTCGGAAGGTTTTTCATATAATTTTCGGGGAGATCATGAAGGGGAACTGGGAGGACAAGGGGAGCATATCTAGCAGCTAATTTAGCGAAGATTCCAGGAAGTAGTACTTGACCATCCGCTGGTCCTCTTGGGGCACCACCTCTAGCTCTGACACCTCCTTGTGCGACCATTAGTAGATTTGAGGCTGAAGCTCGGAATGCGTGAGGAGAAGGTTCTCGAGAATCTGGGGAGAAAACCTCAGGAAAAGAGAACGTATCGTATGAGAGGGGAAGTGAGACAGATCTTTCAAGTGTTTCTAAAATGTTCAACTACATAAAGTCAGGATGACTAATAGTATGTATGGGTAAAAAGACTTGTCTGAGTGATCTTCGAGATTTTAAAATCTTTTCTACATCAGAGATTGGCGAGGTCTGCTTGCTGTCTGGGTTCTTTCTAGTGTTATTTTGGCTAATAGCCATTTTACTTATCATGGAGTCTCCAAGTGAAAAATAAAGGTAGCCTTAGAAGGTTTTATATCCTTGTTCACTATCAAATAAAGAAAATGTCAATGTCCTTCTTCCCAGGGAAAAATTTTGTTTCTTCGTTCCCTGACAACGGTGCCAAAAAGATTTTGTTCCCAAGTTTATACTTTAAGGCTGTAAAGTATACCGTCAAGGAATCCGTAAAGGTAAATATAATTAAAGGACAAGAATAAAAAAGAAGTGTAAAGCAGAATCAGTTTCTCAACTGTCTCTGTCGAGCTTCCCGTTGTTCTTATATGTTGATATCTCTCTCAATAGAAACCCATAAACGTTCTAACTCAACCCGGTTGGTTGTTGTTTGTAGGATAGTATTAAATAGGTTTAAAGAAATACTGGTTTGATCTTGAAGACCAGGTTCTATGTTGGGTTGTCTTCTATTTGGGACAGTCATGGAGAACAAGATATCATTTAGTTGTGAAGGAATTCGATAAATTGTTACTTCGGTTTTTTAAAAGATGAGAATATGAAAACTAGTTTTGAAATTCAAAATAATAACATAAATACAGTTGAGGCTGTTTCCTGGACTTGTAAAAATTTGAGAATCATAAAATAACACAAAAATATTACTGAAAAAATATGAGGCTTTAATCACGAAAGAATCTCATATGGTAACAGGAAATAAAGAAGAAAATGATATTTCTAATGAAGCGTTAAATATCATGTTTCAAATGATCTACGGTCTTAAAATTACTGATAGAAATTTCAGAGGAAAAGCTGTAAATAATTTGATAACCAAATCAATCTAAATTATAAAAGATGTATAAAATAAACTTCAAATTAATCATTCATTAAAAAGGCATTGAAAGAGAAACATAGAAAAATATGGTAAACAAGGTTAAAGAACACATAGCTACAGGTTGGAAAGATTCAAAATCTCGTTTGTATCATATATCACAGTGAATTAGAATTTTCTTACAATCGGATCTCTCCAAAAAACAAAAACCCCTTTCTTAGTCTTCTCAAAATATATTTATACATGATCATCAAATATTTTCCCATTGGTGATTAACCAACTTCCTAAAACTACGGTTACATGGATGAATCATGTCAAACCGTTTACATTTATTTTCTAATTTCTAATGATGAAGATATTCAAAAGAGTACTTTTATGTTGGTGTTGATGAACTTCCTTTTTCCACCTCAAGACAGTGAACACATTTTCCCAAATACTTCACAAAAACTCTGGGAACGTCTGGTATCTCCTTTGCCTCAAATATGAAGAATCTTTTTTGTAATTCAGGAAGCGATCTTCTATTATCTTCCTCGTGAACTTAATAGTTTTCAACTTTAAGTTCGGTATCACCATCCACTTGTCGATTTCGGAGATATTGATTACCTTAATTTTTGGTATTTCTACCTTCATTTCCTCCAAATCTTCCTTGAACCTTAGCTGGTGCTTCACAATGTTGATCTCTCCTAGTAACCCAAGATAGTCATTTTTTCCAATATTCAATGAATTTTTTTCTAAGAGGTCAAAAATCCCTTGACAATCATCATTGACATCTCTGGTTATTCTTTTATTTTTGGCCAGGTCTGCTTCCCACACTTTAAGAATTACATATCCTTTAACCTGTTCTAAAATGGATAGTTTCTGAATCTTTCTGACCTCATCCTTTGTTGAAAGGGCTACTGCTTTCTAGAAAGTTGTTTTGGCCACTTTCACTTCTCTTTCTTTCTGGAGAACATTCTCCAAATATTTGTTTGTTTCCTGAAAGTAATTCTGGACAACTTCCAGATTTAAAAATACTTTTTGTTGTCCCTCTTCTATTTTCAAATGTATTCCCAATACTTGAGACTGGAAAATTTCCAACTCTACCACTTGATTTGAAAAAGTGTAAATTTTATCTCATAATTGTTTATTTTCTTCTTCCTGTTTTAGGACATATGTCTGGGTGACCTGTATTATCTGATTTGCTTCCTCTAAGCTTGTTTTCATTTTATGAATCTCTTGAATATCTTTTAGTCTAGCTTGTTCTAGACCCTTTTTTATTCCCCAACTGATATTTCTTTTGGTTTCTTTCAATTTATCCTGTAGCTGATCTATTGTTTGGTCTTTTTGTTCCAGCATAGCTACCAAATTCCCCACATAATATAAATTTGTCGATGCTATAGCTCCCATTGTGCCTGATATCTCTGTGGCAAATTCTCCATCTTTAAGTTTCTTTCCATCTATGATGACCCTATGCTTTTTAACCATCCCATCTCCTCTTGGATGGATTTCCTGTTTCAATATTTCCCTTCTCTTTTTACTGAAGAAATAATCTGATGAAGGAATCTCATCTCTAGAAATTGGCTCCAAATCACTGACATATAGAGCTCCCTCATGGGGGTTTCCATAAGTGGACTTCAATGGAGTCAAGGAAGTAATGGGACTTCCAAGTTCTATCGATGTTGTTCCTCCAGCCTTTTCTGGAACATCCTTATGGATTTCTGGGGGTTTTTCTGGCTCCTTTCCCTTCCCTGCCTCTAATTCTTTTGTCTGGGAAATTTATGTGTCTTGTGAAGGTATTTCAGTATCCTTCATCTTGCCTTTTGTATTTTCTTTGTCCTGTATATTTGTTTCAAAATCTGGGGGAGGCTCTTCCTACTTTGGAGGTGGGGTCGTAGCTTTGCCCTGCAAAATTTTAGGTAAACAACTTCGCCTATGGCTCTAGAATGACGCGAAACCAATCTGTGAATCAGGTGGCAGGACATGTACTCTGTTAAATACCTCTTCATAGGAATTAATCTCCTTGAATACGTCATCATAAATAGATGTTTCATGCTCATAGGATTTTAAATTACAATGCATCAAATGTTTTCTTATTAATTGATAGGGGTCATGCTTTTTGTGTTCAATATCTACCAATTTTACTTCTTCTAGTGATTCAGCCTCTACCTTAGAATGGCCTAGATTCAGTAATGAAAATTTCCTGACATGTATAGGGAAAGTTGGCCATGACTTCTTCTGAGCTTCCTTTAGCTCTAATCCAATGTTGCCTTTTACTATCTGGTGGGCTACCTCTCTACACACCAATCTGGATGGTAGGAATTTAGGGAGTGCATGAGGGGGAATTGAACAACCATAAACCCTAATGTAGGAACAATTCTCATCAATAAACCAGTCGACTATTGCTTTAAGATTTTCTGTGACTGTATTGGAAATGCGAGGAGGTTCACATCTAAAAAATATTTTATGCATCAGAATTATAAAAAAATGACAAATTTCATAAAATGTGTCCTTAGCATTTTCTTCCCAAAGGGTAGAATGATATTCGTGAATGGGTTCTGGACAGGTTATGTTCCAACTCCAATTCATTAAGGGAAAAGGAGTCACATTGCAGATTGCATCCATAATGTATGCTAACATGTAAAAGGCCACTGATTGTCCCTTTGATTTTGCAACTTTGTAGTTTGAGATTTCTTGTGTTAGGTTATCCGAAAAAATCTTACTCCAGTTAAAAGCATACCCTTCTAAAGTTTCTTCCAAAGAGGGCACCCAATCTGCATGAAAATGGCAGGGATCTTTTCTCCCGAAAAGTCTACATAGCATAATGGCTACATAGACCATGTATTCATTCAAGGATGTTGTAGCATAAACCCCATGGGTATCGTCTCTAAATTTTTATGGACACCTCCACCATTCTCTAATCATATCAGGATAAGTTTGGTCTACCTCAGTGCATTCTTTCCTCTGAAACTCTGCTAAAAACTCAGCATTAAAAGTATGTTAAGGATTTGGCGAGATTTTATACATTACTTGTATGTGTTCTGGCCTAAATGAGCCAACGATGACTCCCTGATCATTTAAGATACTCCTCGTCGGGATATCGACCTTTTCTAGGGCCCAATTGATCATATCATTGTATGCCACGAGCCGAGGGCGTGCAACGATCTTATGAAGCTCTGATTCAACTATGTCCCGATAGTGATTCTCAGAATCAAGATGAGCATTCTTGAGTTCACATTCCAGAAATTCAGATATTTGAGTCCAATATTTAATGGAATCTATAGCGTGTGGCGTGGTGTCGGAGATGATATATCCTTCCTGTATATCTTCACTCTTCTTTGGTGCCTTTTTCGGTGCCATGACTGTATATTAAATGGAAAACCCATCACAGAAAATAAATGAATGAGCTCAGCTGAGTGTTTCTTGATCTTGATAAAATGAAAACACAGACAATCAAATGCTCTTTTAATTCATTTAAAAGTGACGGGATTGACGCAACTGACAAGAATTCAAGGCATTTAATGCGGAAGATATTTTACTGAGATACGCATTAGTACCATGTATCACCATTGATTCATTATTTAAATGACAGTATTTTAGTGCCTTTGGATTTTTAAATAAAACTCGAGACATTTTACTCAATCGGAAACCGAAACATGAACAAAACCTTAAGAAATGATTATCATTAATCATGCTTTGTAAAAAGGTTAATTGGTGCTAATCATAGATTAAGACTAAAGATTTTGTTTTTAGGGATTTTGGGGATTGTGTTGTCCATAAGTATGTCATTGATGAAATCTGATCTTTGAATTTGTGAAATCACGACGTATTAATTAAGACTTAAACATTTTATCAAAGTGATTGATTGATATTTAGCGTTTCGGGATTTCAAGGATCATTTTGACAAGAAGTATGTTATTGACGGATCCTGATTTTCGAAGTTGCGAAATCGCGACGTGTTTTTTTTTTTTAAATAGGACTTAAATTCATCTTAATTAACTAACTAATCAGGATTAAGGACAAAACAACAAGAGTTCAGTTTAACACAAATTATAGATCGGGATTTCACGATTCAGGATTTCGGGGATCATTTTGACAAGAGATGTGTTATCACTGAACCCCGAATCCGGAAATTGCGAAATGATTAACTTAAACCTTAACTTTTTGCGTTAGAGAATTAATTAATTAGCATTTAAACTAACTCTCTTTATTTTGGGAAATCGGGGATCGGGACTTCGCGATTCAATTTGTAATGAAAAATATGTTTTCAGCAAACCCTGAATCCTGAAAACTCTTCAAAGTTAACCTTAAATCCGTTAGTTTTAAAGCTTATCATGATTAAAATAATTTTATAGAAAATGCGTCGAGATTCTTAAAATACTTTTAGTTTTTTTGTCTTTTATTATTTAAATAATTAAGTTCTTCAGGAAATTCGTATTGTGCTTTTGGGAATGATAACGAAACTTGTGTTTTAAGAAAAGTCGAAACTCGAAAAAGGAAAGTTTAGGACTTAGGGATAAAATTTTTAAGAATTGTTTCAACATGGATACCGGGAGTTGGAGGTATCAAGGACACTCACGACAAGAATGCGGAAATGACGAAATGCGAAATGCCGAAATATGTTGATTTGACTCCATTTAGGAGTTTTGGATACCGGGAGTTGGAGGTGTCAAGGACACTCACGACAAGAATGTCGAAACGACGAAATGTGAAATGCCGAAATACGTTGATCTGAATCCATTTCAGAGTTTTGGATACCGGGAGTTGGAGGTGTCAAGAACACTCACGACAAGAATGCTGAAATCGTGAAATGTGAAACCATGACTTAATCTGATTTGTTGATCAAAGAAAGATCTGGACCATCGAATCATCAAGATTTTGGACCGTTGATCTAATTCCATTTCGGAGTTTCAGATACTGGGAATTGGAGGAGTCAAGGAAGCAACTCATGGAAGGAACTCGCAATATGCGAAATCATGAAAAGATTTGGACCGTTGAATCATCAAGATTGTGGACCGTTGATCTGACTCCATTTCATAGTTTCGGATATCGGGAGTTGGAGGAGTCAAGGAAGCAACTCATTGCAGGAACTCACGATATGAAAAGTAACGAAAAGATCTAGACCATCGAATCATCAAGGTTGTGGACCACTGATCTGACTCCATTTCGGAGTTTCGGATACCGGGAGTTGGAGTCAAGAGTCAAGACTCTTCATCACAGGAGTCCCGAAGTTGAAAAATGTGAAATGCCGATCATTTCGGGGTTTGTGACTTGGAGTGTCGAGATACTTCTCCACAGGAATGTCGAAATGTAGGAATGTCGAAATGAAAAATCGCAAAATCACTCTATGGATAAATGCTTGGTCACAACTGTGGGCATGTGAAGCAAGGAACTTGCAAGTTGCAAGGCTCCATTTCGTGATCGGGAGTTGGAAGAGTCAGAGTGACTCGCAACAAATTCATGAAACGCAAAATTGTGAAATGCAGTTTTGAATAAGGTTGTGGTCACAGCCAGTGGTCACATTTGCGGAAGATGGAGGAAGGATCTAGTGCAACCAAGCTCCATTTCAGAGATCGTGACTTGGGGAGTCGAGATACCTCATCCCCAGATCCATGAAACACGAGTCACAAAAGCACCTTCTGAACAGGCATGTGGTCACCGCCTGAGGCCACATGTGAAAGGAAAGGTGAAAGGTTCCAAAGGCACAAGGCTTAATAGGTTCACAGTGTAATTGTTAGAAACGACTGATGGTTTCTGTTAGAGGAATCGAAGAGACTTCAAGGCGATCGCCAGAGAAGATGAAGAGTCTCGAGGCATCTTCCATTGGAATGAATATTGTTCATAGAGGCTATTGACATATGTAAGACTGTTGGAGCCTGGAACTGCAACAGAGGGAATGAGCTCGACTGTGATAGAGAAGACGAAGAGTCTCGACTCCTAGAGAGGCTAAGGAATCTCGGCATAACACCCAATGATGATGGACGCATGGGTTTAACCACTAGAGAAGTTGAATATTTGCAATGATGATCAGGCAGAGCACTCGACATGGGGAGAGCATGCAGAAGTATTATGAATATAGCATGCAGAATATGCACATAGAGAATAAAAAAGCAAAACATAGAAGAGATTGGGTGTTGTTGAGAGTGATTCATGTGTGTAGAAGGAGGCAGAGTGCAGCAGCTGAAATGCACAGAAGAGGAATGGTGCATAGAAGGGACATGGCACACAGAGCATAAAAGGCATAAGAACATAAAGTGTAAGTAAGGTGTGCAGGAAGACACTGATGCAGGTAGAGAAGAGCAGTGTAGCAGAACAGTGATGAGACCAGTAAGCCATTGATAAATATTCTATGACTGTGATAAATTTATATATACAAAAATTTATATTTCAGGGTGGTTGGGAGGTGTTAGGGAAGATTGTTTTCCTTAGAGGTTCAAGTGGGTGCTTGAACACAGGGAGTTGTAGCTTCCATCTGGTTGCATCCAGAGAAAATAGGGTGGCAGGGTGGTGTAAGGAAGAACTGTTGTTCTCTGTTATACAGGTTGGTGCCTGTGTGACTGGAAGTTGGTGCTTCCATCCAGTTGGTGCTGGAACACTTAGAGATTTGTTGCTTCCTTCTAGTGGGTGCTAGAGAAACCAGGGAGTTGGTGCTTCCTTCTAGTGTGTGCTAGAGAAACCAAGGAGTTGGTGCTTCCTTCTAGTAGGTGATAGAGAAAATAGAGAGTTGGTGCTTTTAGCAAGTTGTAGTTTCAAAAACAGAGGTTGTAGCCTCACAATGAGTTGGAGATCATATGTATGATAATGTACATAATTTAAAGATTACTTATCATATCAAGAAGAAGAGGTTTTTATCCTTTATGGGTTTCCTCAAGAAATATCTGTCTCTGTATATTTCATATGTGTGACTGATGTTGAATTTTCTATTGCTTACCTCTCTGCATTATTGTGATTGTCATTGAGTTCTCTTTAAAGAGTTTAAAATAAGCATAATTGTTTAAGCACGGTAACAACTGATTCACCACCCCCCCCTCTGAGTTGTCCAACAAATATGATATGCATCATCCTTTGGGATACTCTAGCTGTGACACTAGTATTATAGCAGATGATGTGGCATTAACGTGACTTTGATGTCATCACTTCCTCCAACCCTTCTCCATATACCCTACTGACTTGGCACTTGAAACATGGAATTATCCTTGTTTATTTTTTTTATCTGACATTACAGGTCATGTAGATCAACTAAGTTTTCTCACTATCATTCTTGGAGTCCCTTGTTGTCAGATTACATCCTCTCATAGTTGACTCTGATAAATGTTTCTCTAGTGAACAACAAATATCTACTATCCAGGACAAATCAATGGTTATCATTGGCTCTCATAGTTTTTCCCATAGGAGTTTCATTGCATCCTTTCTCTCCAATTGATGGTCTATATTATATCCCATTACATCTCCGATATATAAATGGCAATTTCCATCTTGGGGTTACCTCCATCGGAATCTCAATACAACCTCACACTAATTTTTTTTGATAACCTTTCCATCTGATAGATGGTTCAGATTTGTTTACTATGTCAAATCAATGTATACGATTAACTCCTTTGACATTTACAAATGGATTCAAACTCTGATTCTTAAATTATTTAGCTTTGTTTTTCCCTATGCATGATCGCCTTTCGAATCAATCTCATCCAACTTCCAATATTCATTTCTTTCAATTCTATGTGTCTTGAAATCATTGCATAAATTCAATAGTGTATAATCATCGCTTGGGGAAATTCTTCCTCTATATAGTTGGTATGATTCTCTTTGGTCATAATAGTCTGGATGCCTCCTCTATTTTTTTGGTTCTATCCTTGGACCTGTCATCATAATCTACCTTTGACATTAATGAAATTACCATTTTCAAAAAACTGCCCCTTTGGCATTGATGGAAACACAATCTGAGACAAAACCCTTTTAATCTATGTAACCATAGATCTCATTGTTTTGTTCTCATCTCAAGTTGAATTCTTCCTACAAGTCTTCCTTTTCTACAAATCACCCCCTTTCTATCTACTCTCCCTCTTTGAAATCAATGGAAAAGGGATATTATTTCCCTTTCTTTATATTTTGAAATATCTTTTTCTGTCACCATTAATATTTTTTGTTTCTCCCCCTGAGTTGATGTTCATCCTGTATCTCTTTAGTAGTTGGAGGGAATAGTAACCACCCCCAATTTCTATATAAGATACTCAAATACTTCTATGGGAATAGGTTTTGTAAATATGTTAGCAATTTGTTCTTTTATGTCAATATACTCCAGTTTGACGTTTTGTTGTTTGACTTGTTCTCTCAAAAGGTGATACTTGATTGGAATATGTTTTGTTTTTTAATGCATAAAATGATTCTTAGATATGTTTACAACATTGGCATTATCGTATAGAATTGATATGGGATGATCATATTCCACTTGAATGTCTTTCAATGTTTGTTTTATCCATAGGACCTATCCACAACATGTTTCTACTGCAGTGTATTCTGCATTTGCTATGGATAGACAAATTGATGATTATTGCTTGTTGAACCATGACACCAAACTATTTCCCAGAAATAATTCTCCACCACAAGTGATTTTTCTGTCATCCACACTACCTTCCCAATATGCATTTTTGTAATCTATCATAATCAATATTTTACTTGCGGGATACCACAAACAAAAGTCAAATGTTCCTTCCAAATATTTGAATATTCTTTTGACTGCATGCACATGTGTTTCCTTAGGTTCATCTTGAAACATACCAACTAACCCTACTGTCTGCATTATATTTCTCCTTGAGGATGTAACATAAAGTATGATACCTATAATTGATCTATACAGGGTTTGATCAGTTTCCTTGGATTCGTATTCCTTGCTTAGCTTACAACCAATGACCATGGGTGTGTTGACAGGTTTACAGTCTTCCATTTCAAAGTTCTTTTGCATTCATTTGATGTATTTATTTTGATAAATGAATATGTCATTCCTCGTTTGAGTAATCTACAATCCCCAAAAGAATGATAATTCTCCAAGCATGGACATCTACAATTCCTTTTGAATTTATTCTGCAAACGTTTGGCTCATTTCATTAATATTACTTTCAAAAATAATATCATCCACCTAAACTATAATTATCAACATTTCAGCATTATCTATTTTGATGTAAATATTTCTATCTAGTGTACCTCTTTTGAATCCTTATTGTTGCAAGTACTTGTCAAGTATTGAATACCATGCTCTAGGGGCTTGCTTTAACCCATAAAGTGTTTTCTTCAGTCTAGAAACATATTCTTTGTCTTATTACAATAAGAATCCTCTAGGTTGGGCTATAAATGTGTTGACCTGCATAGAATAGATCTAGCTAAACAATGATACACACATTTGCAGAGAAAAGTGGGAAAAGAATAAGAAGGAGAGAAAGAATGGAAATAATTCTCATTAACCGTTATGAATAAATGAATAATTTACACATGATATACTCTGTATAACTCAATGAATTCAACTTGAGGTGAACCAAGTCACCATAGTGGTGGTCTAGAGTGATATGGACACACACCAACAGTTACGAGAGTGAACTGCCACCTATTCTAGTCTCTTAGGCAGTTACGGGAGTGAACTGCCACGTAGTTGAGTTAACTATTCAACTAGTCTTCAGTTAACTGACTAAACAAAGAGTAGTGAGGAGTTAACTCAAGGAATCAAGGCTAATGCACCACTCTGGTGATGATACCAAGGCAAGGTCGAATTAGCATGGTGATGATCCCAATGCAACATCTAAACTCAACTCAACTAGTCAAACTGAAGTGTCAACTGAAAGAGAATGATACTCAGTGGAATATTCTCTCCCCTAAAATATAAGGAGTGGATAATGACTAATTATGACTAATGGCTCATAAAATAAACTAGCAGGAATGACTAATTATGACTAATAAACAAATAAACCTTAGGAAAAATAAATCCTAGTTGTGTGTGAAGTAACTCCAACATGGTCTATGTACACTTCTTCCTCTAAATCTCCATTCAAGAATGTTGACTTGACATCCATTTGATACACTTTAAAATTCTTCATGCTTGCAAAGGAAAAAAATATTCTAATGGATTATAGCCTTGCAACATGTGAAAATGTTTCTTCAAAGCCAATACCTTGTAATTGATTATACCCTTTATAGACTAGTATTTCTTTATTTCTTACTACATTTCCATCTTCATTTAACTTATTCTTGAACATCCACTTTGTACCAATAACAATTTTATCTTTGTGTCTTGGCACAAGTTCCCATGTCTCATTTTTCTCAATATGATTTAACTCTTCTTCCATATAATTCACCCAATGTGGATCATTATGGGGTTCTACAAAACATTTAGGTTCTAATTTGGACAGTAAATAGAGATGCATTTGCTCCGAACCATTTTCCAGTTTTCTCTTAGTTTGAATCTTAGCATTTTTATCACCAAGAATTAAATTTTCTGGATGATTTTTCTATACATATCTAGATGGTGTTTGTGTATTTTGGCATTTTGTTTCTACTTCTTCTTCTTCTACATTTTTTGGTTCTTCTTATTTTCCATATGCTTCTTCTTATTCTTTGTTGTGATCCATTTCTTATTCATCTAGTTTATTCTTGTGTGGTAGGTCTTCATCTATTACTACATTATCACTTTGAAAAAAAAATTGTAGTGTTTTGTTGTAACATCTATAGGCTTTGCTTCTTGATGAATATTCAAGAAAAAATCCTTCATCTACTCTTGATTCAAACTTTACTATATCCTCATCATCGCATTTGATGTAATACTTGCTTCCAAATATTCTGAAGTGTTTGACAGATGTTGGTCAAACTTTCCATAATTCATAGGGGGTATTGTCACAATTGACTTTGATCTACCCTCTATTTATAATGTAGACAACAATGTATACTTTTCCTCTCCAAAATCTATCTGAAATCTTTGCTTCACTTAACATTGTC
The DNA here is from genome assembly GCA_010110895.2 of Picea sitchensis. Taxonomy (NCBI): domain Eukaryota; kingdom Viridiplantae; phylum Streptophyta; class Pinopsida; order Pinales; family Pinaceae; genus Picea; species Picea sitchensis. The sequence continues at coordinate 47,132 of SNQJ01S0026424.1, read as the reverse complement.
CTGGCGATTTCTTGTACATGTCTATTTTTCCTCTCAACTACTCCATTTTGTTGAGGGTTTCTAGTAGCTAAATATTGTCTTTTTATTCAATCATTTTCACAGAATTATTCAAATTCATTGTATGTGAATTCACCTCCTTTATCTAATCTTAAACATTTGATTTTTGGATCAGTCCCATTTTCAGCTAAAGATTTAAATGCTTTGAATTTTTCAAATGCCTCATATTTATTTTTGAGAAAGGAAACTCAATTCATCCTTGTATAATCATCAATGAGCAACATAAAATAGCTCTCTCCTTGTAGGATTTTTGTTCTTCTTGGTCCACAGAGATATGTATGCAGAATTTCCAATGGTTTGGATGTTGCATATTCCCTTGTCTTAAAGTTCACCCTTGATTATTTTCCATGATGACATTGTTTGCAAATAGTACTTGTGGGTTTTGTGATCTTTGGCATATCTCTTATTGCTTGTCTGGTATTGATTTTTACCAAGTTCTCAAAGTTCAGAAGACCCATTCTTTTATGCCACAACCAATTTTCATCTATCTACCCCATGGAAAAAAAATTTCCATTAATTTCATCTAGAATGTATACATTGTTTGGTGTCCCAATTCCTTTTGCAACCAGCTTTCCTAAATTTGGTTTTCTGATCTCACATTCTTGAGAGTCAAAGGTAAGAGTATGTACTTTGTCACACATCTGTATTACACTAAGAATATTATGTTTCATGTTTTCAACAAATGGAACGTTTTCAACTTTAGCTCTTTGATTGTCAAGACAGAGAGTTCTGTTTTGAATTATTTTTGATCCACCATTGTTTCCAAAGGTAACAATGTCCTCATTTTTCTTCATGGTGATAAAATTTGTTCTATATCATGTCATGTGACTAGAGCACCCATTGTCAACAACCCACTTATATTTACTCTTTGATGAATGAATTTCTTATTGCACGAACATGGATTTATCTTTTATTTGTTCCAGATTTCTTTTCATGATTGTTGGGCCTTCCTTTCCCTTAATTTTCTTGAAATTACTTCTGCAAAAAATTTCTATATTCCTAAAATTATTGTAGTTATAACATATGATGTTATAGTTCAACAAAGGGTTTAAATAATTATAATTTATTATTGACTATCCATGGGTGTCTTTGTTGTTGTTCCTCGTAGGGTTTCTTCCTTCATTTATTCTACAATCTATTTCTTTATGACCAAATCCATTACATGAATAACAATAGAAAAAGAAAGAGTTTTGGTACCTTGTTGTGTGATTCCATCTTGATGGGACAGTATTCCATAGTATGTCCTTGTGAGGGGAAATTTTCTTCTGCGGAATATCTATATCCTCCTTCCTTTTGTCTTCAACTTAGTTAAATCTTCTTAGTGTATTAACATACTTCTTGGTTCTTTCTTCATTTGATTTTTTTGAAGAGGTTGAGGCTTCTTCACTGGAAGTTTCCTTTCCTTTATTGTAGCCAAGAACAGTTTTTTCAAGTGGTGATCCTTGATGATTTAGTATTTCATTCAAGGTTTTGGAGATCTTATCATTCTTTATGTTGGTAGGTGATCTTTCCAACTCCCTTCTCAGGTAGACTATTTTAGATTCTAGGCTTCTACATGTATGTTCTTTCTCTTTTAGTTGGGATTTTAAAACATCTTCAATTTTATTTCCCTCTTTTATTTGTACTTTTAGGGTAATTATTGAATTTTATATTTCTTCAACATCATACATATTATCTTCTTACGAAACAAATATCAAAATAGCATAAAAAGCTCATAATAAGTAAAAATAACATAAAAACCTCAGAATAAGTACTCAACGCCTTGAAAAAGAAATAAATTAAGCTAATAAGCCTATTTAAGGGGGAAACATTAATATATATCATATGAATTCACAGATACAATATGATTCCAAATGAAAATGCATCCTTAGTATATATAGGAGACTAGGAGGCACGATTACAACTAATGGACCCAAGCCGACATGAATAAAATAACAATACTAATGTAATATGCCCCAGTTAAGGGGTAATGTACCACTATTTAGGGATTAACATTCCCCTGCCATTCAGACAATTGTTGTCTGTAATGCTTGTTTAATTATGGATTCTTATGTATAAAAGACTCATCTTCCCAAGTGGAATATTCAACATGCAGTTTCTTCCACTTAATGAGATACTCTGAAATGGATCTATTCCTCAGTTGGCGAATTCTTGTGTCAGTGATAGCTTCAGGCTCCAATATGATTTTTCCTTCCTCTTTAAGTTCTGGAAATATAGATCGAACTATGAGCTTGTCACCTATAACCTTCTTTCAGCATGAAACATGGAAAAATGGGTATGCTCGCGAAGATGAAGGAAACTCCAATTTCTATGCCATAGTACTAATATTTTGCAACACCTTATAAAGGAAATAGTACTTTGGTGATAATTTATTATCCTTGTTATCTTGATTGAGGGACATATGTTTGTATGGTAGTAGTCTTAAAAATATCCAATCCTTACCTCAAAACATCTTTCACTAAGATGTTGATTTGCTTGTTGTTTCATGTGATTCTGAGCCATGGTCAGGTTGTCCTTTAAGAGTTGGAGAACGTGTTGTTGATGATCGATGTGATCTTCCACTGCTTGAACCTTATATTTTTATTTTAGAGAATAAGTGATGGACAATGAGTGATATCCACAGAGCACCATAAATGGTGTCATTTTTTGCAGTATGAAAGGAAGTGTTATACCACCATTCTTCCAAGGGTAAACACTTGAACCATTATGTTTATTTATCAGAGACAAAGAAACGAAGGTAGTCTTCCAAACATTTTTTCATTATCTCAATTTGTCCATCATATTGAGGATGATAATATGAGCTATGAGCTAATTGAGTACCCAAACAATAAAAAAATTATTTCCAAAAATGTCCAGTGAATATGGGATCTCTGTTGTAACATCATCGACCATCCAAAGACCGGGTAATGCTACCATGCAAAATTTACAGCTTATATAAAATGTATGCATTTTAATGAACTTAACACAGCTAACATAGAGTTACTGCTATCATACATAATTAAATATAATTAAGAGAAATTCATATAAGAAACAAAATACATGAAGAAATACAACATCACAACAACATGCATAAAATACATAATTAAACACATAATGATACTTATCTTTTATCTAGAGTAAATCCACCAACTACGTCCAGACCTTCAATGAGCCTCCCAGCCTTAGACCGCACTGATCATCATTCTTAGCATTATGTCACCCCTAAGATGGGACTAAACTCCACTGGAAAGGTAATTCTAGTCTTGGCAAGGACAACAAGGAAGTTGCACAAAGCAACATGAAGGATATTTTATCCCAGGAGCCTCTTACGCCCATAACACACAAACCCTCATTCTCCACACACCTGCTCCACCCCAGGAGGATTCACCTTCACTAATACAAGTCCATCATCCAATACATCTCTCTTACCTTAGGCTTCGACAACAAGATGGACTAGAAGTCTCAGAGTATTGTGGCTGCTACGGGACTCCCTTCCAGGAGAACTCACTTCCCAGCAGACTCTCTCACCTAAGATATGGTCTGATAACCAGTATTCAACTCAACTACAACCGGGTATGGTTGACAAGAAAAAAAATAGTAATAGAAACATCAATAGGGGAAGAAAGGGTATGGACACACAAAAAGGAAACAACCTAACACTAAGTCATAAAACGGCTCAGGCAACTACAATTGCATCAGGCTTGACAAGAAACAACACAGGATGACTTTCCTATTTCTGGTTTTAGAGGTGTGAGAGGTATGCCAAGGTCAGACAATGCAGAGGCAAGAACGGTTCATGTATAGGATGGGAGAATGGCAGGGCGACCAACCTTCCCGTGAGGGCTCTCTTCACTGTGTGCGGGTATGCAGGTGCAAACGTAGAGGCAAGAATGGTTCAGACAGAGTACCACCAGCAAACTCAGACAGAGTATGGAAGAAGAATGACTCACAAACCCCCCAACATAGTTGGTGCTTCATCTTTTAACTGCATGAGCCCAGGTCGACACTTGTCTTCCTGGATTTTCATGCATTCCCTTTTGCACACGTCCCCTTTTCTAGGAACTTAGGATAACAAAAACATATCATGTTCACCTTAGACTTCAGAAAATAATACTAAAATATTATTCCTCTAGGTGTAAGTCCCCTAGTTTGGCCCCTATACCCAATACTTAGGCCCCTTTTCCTTACCCTACATAGTGGATCTTAGTCCCCCATAACTCTTCTTTGTGGTCGGTCTACATGCATCAATGTTTATATTTTATTAATAATGATCTGCATAATTACATATACAAAAGATCAGGCTCCTGGCCTTGGCATCTAGCTCACCAGTCTAGTAAACACATAAGTGTTTCAGCTTATAACCACTTGTCTCACTAGCCTATAAGAAAACATACAATTCACAAGGGGATCAGCCTTGGGGTATTACAATCCCCTCCCCTTATTTTTGCACTATCCTTAGTGTAACTTATTTACAAAACAACAACAATATTTCCAAAATCTTCAAAAATATGTGAGTACTCTGTCCACTTAGCATCTTCATGCTCCCATGTTGTGTCCTCAGGACTGTATCAGGTCCACTGGACTTTTACAAGTCCTATGGCTTGATTTCGGAGATGCTTGTTTTTTCGGTCCAGTATACACACCGGATCCACCTAAAAGATGCCTTCTTGTTCCACCTGAATCACATTTGAATCGATTACATGATTAACATCAGGTATATATTTCTTAAGCAATGAAATATGAAACACATTATTTACAGTCATGGATGCATGCAATGAAAGCATATATGCAACTAGTCCAATCCTTTCTAGGATTTCAAATGGCCCACAAAATCTGTCTGCCAACTTGGAATAGTTTCCCAGGTTCAGGGAACTTCTGTTAGCTTTTACTCTCAGATAAACATGATCACCCACTTTGAACTCCCTATGGATTTTGTTCTTATTAGCATAACTCTTATGCCTTTATTGGGTAGCTTTCAAATTCTGCCTAATCTTCACCATTTTTTCTTCCATTTCCTTGAGTAACTCTGGCCCAACCACTGCTCTATCTTCTGGATTATCCTAGCTTACTAGATTATTTCACTTTCTGCCATAAAGTGCTTCAAATGGGCTCATATTCAGTGATACTTGATACCCATTTTTGTAGGTGAATTCTACCAAGTGTAGGTAATCTTCCCATTTAGACGGTTTGTCCATCACATACATCCTTAGAATGTCTTTTATCACTTAGTTCACCCTCTCTGTTTTCCCATCATATCCAGGATGATAGGTAGTACGAAATTTCAGATCCATTCTGAATCCTTTGAACAACCCCTTCCATAACTTGGAGGTAAATTCCGGGTCCCTGTCAGACACAATTGTCTTGGGAATTATGGACAATCATGCTACTCCTTTCATAAAGATTTCTGCAACATCCGTTGCCTTCTGAGTAGTCTTTAACGAAGTGAAATGGGTATCTTTCGGAAGCTTGTCCACTACCACCATGATTGAATCATGTTGTTTTCCTGTTCTGGGCAATCCTGTGATGAAAGGCATTGTCACCACTTCCCACTTCCACTCAGGACTGGGTAAAGGCTACAACAACCCTGTTGGGTGCCTATGATCAACTTTGACCTTTTCGCATTCCATACATCTGGCAATATATTCTGCAATCTCCTTCTTCATAACTGGCCAAATGTAATGGCTCTTGACTGCTCCCATAGTCTTCTGATATCGAAGGTGTCCTGCATAAGGCACATTATGCATTCATGAAAAATAATACTTTTCAAGTCCTGGACATTAGGTACATAAATTTTGTTCTTGTATAGAATTATTCCTTCTTTTTCCAACTTATAATTTTCCACTTTTTGTGGCATTTCACCTTGTTGTAGCTTTGCTACCAAATCATTTTACTGCAAATCTGCATTTGCAACTTCCAAAATTCTTCCCTTTATATCAGTTCGGTACATTCTAATGGTTGTAGCATGTAATTTGTGTACTCTCCTGCTGAGTGCATCAGCCACTTTATTCTCCTTCCCTTTGATATGCTTGATATCAAAATTGTACTCACAGAGAAAATCCAACCACCTACTATGTCTAGCATTCAAGGTTGGTTGACCAAACAAATACTTCAGAACGTTATGGTCTACCCTTAGTTCAAACCTCCTCCCCATGAGGTAATGCCTCCATTTCTTTAGAGCATGTACTATGGCTGCCAACTCCAAGTCATGAGTTGCATAGTTCCTTTCATGCTCTTTTATCTTTCTGGATTCATAACAAATTATGAATCTTTTTTAGATGAGGACTCCTCCTAGCCCTTCTTTTCACGCATCAGTGCAGACCACAAAATCTTCATTCAGGTCTGCAATATTCAAGATTGGAGAACTGGTTAATAGTTTCTTCAATTGTTGGAAGCTTCTCTCACAATATTTTGTCCACTAAAATTTCTTCTCCTTCCTTTGCAATGAAGTGATAGGGTGAGTTATCCTCGAGAACCCTGCGATAAACCTTCTATAATAACCAGTTAGACCCATAAAGGATCTAACTTATGTCAAATTACTTGGCGCTGACCATTTTCTGATGACCTCAATTTTCTCAATATCTACATCTATCCCATCCTTCGAAATAATATGCCCCAAGTAATGGATATGCTTTTGATAAAATGAACACTTTCTCAATTTGACATACAATTGGTTTCCTCTTAGCACTTGCAACACCATCCTCACATGTTGTTCATGCTCTTCCTTCGACTTGGAATACACCAGAATTTCATCCAGGAAGACTATGACAAGCTTGTCTAGATAGTCCCTTAATACACCATTCATCAGGCACATAAAAACAACGGGTGCATTCGATAGCCCAAACGACACCACTGTGAACTCGTAATGACCATACCTTGCTCTAAAGGTGGTCTTTCTGATGTATTCATCCTTTATTATTACCTGGTGATATCCTGACCTGAGATCTATCTTCGAAAATATCCTCGCATCCTTCAACTGATCAAAGAGGTCATCAATCCTAGGCAGAGGATATTTGTTCTTTATAGTTACTTTGTTCAATTTTCTGAAATCGATACACAATCTCAATGTCCCATCCTTATTCTTCAAGAATAGGACCGGGGCACCCCAATATGACGTGCTTGGGTGTATATACCCCTTCTTCAGAAGCTCTAATTGTATCTCTTTCAGCTTTGTCATACTCATTCTGTAAGGAGCTTTTGACACTAGAGCTGCTCCAGGTATCAAGTTTACAGAGAAATCAATATCTCTATTCGGGGCTAGTCCGGGTACCTCTTGAAATACATCTTCAAAATCCTTTAGTACCGCATCATCTCCAATATTTGAGACCTCATCCTTAGATGCTTCCTCCACATGGGCTGCAAATAATTGACAACCTTTCCCGTAGCACTTCTCCAGCTACGTTGCTAAGATTTATCTGATAGAAACAACTCTAGGAATTCCTTGGATTGTTCTTCATTTCCCTTCCTTATCTAGAAAAGTGAATTCCTTGTTATGACAGTACAATATGGCATGGTGCTAGTCCAACCAGTCCATCCTAATTCGACAGTCATAACAACCTAAAGGCATAATTTTCAATTCATCCTTTGTTCTCAGTCCATTCATGTCCATTGGACAAGACTTAACTAACTCCGTGACTTTTCTCTTGGTTCCTGTAGCCATCTGCACTAACCAATACTTTTCATGTTTTCTTTTCAATAATTGCAAACCTTACACCATTCTAGGATCTATATAACTATGGCTAGCCCCTGAATCAATTAAAATAGTAAAGGCATGGTTGTTGATCATACCTTCTACTTCAATCATGTGTGACTGATATTCTGCCTTCTTGTTGTCCAGGGCTACATAGATCCTTGGTACTCTACTTCCCATGTCCTCCACTGTTTCTTCCTGCTACACATTGTGGACAACTCTCACTTTGTCATTTATGTGGGGGCAATCTGTGTACCTATGTCATATGATTTCCTTTACAGCCCCAACATTCCATAGGTGTTTGTCTTGGCTTTTTTCCACCCACTTCAACCTTCCCGGGCTCTCTAAAATATGGTTGTCCTTGAGGATTGTTCCTGAAAAATGGTGGCTTGTTTCCCTTTTTCCTCTACTCCCTCTTACAATTCTTATTGTCTTCCCAAGAATTTTGGAAGGTAGGATTTTATTTTTGCTGATCATATAAGCATTTTCCTCTCCTTAAGGCTTCTTCCATAGTATTTGGGTCATCATACTGGATCTTGTCACTGATGGAAGATGGCAGTCCACTCAGATACCTTTGAATTTTGACAGTCTCATCCCTGATGAAGGGAACATACTTCAGCAATTCCAAAAATCTTTGTTCGTATTCATCAATGGTCATGCTGCCCAAGTTGAGTTCAAAGAACTCTTTCATCTCCCTATCATAGTATCTCTTCATTAAGTACTTTTCAAAATGTCTCTTGAACTCTCTCCAAGTAACATTCTTCTCTCAAACATGTTGTACTTGCACAAGCTGCTCCCACCATATGGATGCCTTTCCTTTAAGTTGCTAAATGGAAATTATCCCCTCTGCATGAGAAGAATAGTTTTGCAGTTGGAAATATTTTCTCATGCCCAAAAACCAAGTCTCGGAATCTTCATATTTTTGGTGTTCCCCATCAAAAGAAGGAGGTTTAATCTTGTTCATTTCACCCTTCATTTCATCCACTCTAGATATCCTATGTTTTCTAGTAGGAGATGGGCTTGAACTAATGTGTTCCTTCTTATTGGAATGCTACAGGGAATGATGATGATGCCTGCTAATGCTTCTTCATCTTCTTTTCCTCTCAGGATTCTTGGGTTTCCTTGTTTTTCTTGAGTCACTCTCCTTATCCAACTTAATTTTGATTATTTCCAGACTCTACATCAACTTTAAGTTTAATTTTCCTTGTTGATCTGTGGCTTTCATGAGCTTTCTATTATCATCTCGGTGAGCCTGGGCATCTTTCTACAATCGTTCAATGATTTTCATCATATGATCTTCCTTATCTATCTCTTCTCCATGTCCATTGTAGTTCGATCCTTCAACTCCCAAATGGACATCCATTCTTTTTTCTTCATCCTTGGAACTGGAAGCATTCTGTCTCTCTTCCATTTCTTTTTCACTCAGTGGAAATTATATTTGGTTCTAGAACTTGTTGAACTTCTGCATCATAATGTGCATACAACCGGAATTTGTCAGGCCATTATTCCTTAACAAATCCCACAACATTCATAAAAAAAATTGATTCAAGAAAATGTTTAGTTTTCATGAATTTTCGATGCTCCGCTCAGCTCTATAGTAAACTAAGGCCTTAGCCCTTTTCTCTCAATTCCCCAACCCATGCAATCATGGTTTGTGACCATGCGCTAGGTCTCAAGGTTATCTAATCGGGACTTCTTCTTTCAGAAAACTCCAACCATAACACATCAGTTACTCAAAGTTCTGAATTACTAAACTTGCGAGGTAGGTGGATCAACCATTCACCATACCTAACATCTGACGAAAGACATACAAAAAGGAATTTCTATCATCAAAACCTCTAGAACTTCATAGTTTTAGGCTTTGGAGGTTCGGGAATTCGGTCCTAGAAGCTCCCATTCTCGCTTCCCTCCCAACTCCTGACTTTCGAACTTATAGCCATTCTAGCCTCCAGGCCCAGATCACAACTATCACCAACCATGGTGGTGACCCATGGTGTACTTAAGAAGGTCCATGTTACCCCAGGCAATGCCATTTGGGACCACTGTATCTACATTTTCCTTCGGGACCCACTGGTACGTGGCACAGATCCCATGTGTCCACATCCATCCAAGTGGAGTCAGCATGACCCACTACTTAGACTCTATGGGACTTCATAATTTAGGGATTCAAGAGTTTGTGCATTAGCACATCCCACTTCTCCTGATAGATAAACTCCCAAAATTACAATCTTCTCTTCTTCTTGATCCAATGGTCAAGCTCTTTTTCCCATATCTACGATGTAGATCTTCTTGGGATTTTGGAGTTTTGGATTTTGGAGGTTTGTGCCTCAACGCACCCCACTTCTCCCGATTGTCGAATTCCAAAAGGCTTCCAGGATAACCTTCTTGAACCTTCTCCATATCTTATGGTCATAAAGGACTCTCCTTTTTCCCTAGCATATCCTATGTCTCTCAACACCCCAAGTGTTGAGCGCTCTCTCTCTCTCTCTCTCTCTCTCTGGTCAACACCATGTCGATTGCGGTTTTATTCTATGCTACTCCTCTTGAGATTCTTAACATGACCAAGTAACCCATTGGCACTAAGAAATATTCTAAGGTTTGAAATTGGTTCCATCTGAACACCATTTCAAATCGAAACCTTGGGTGGACCTAGAGATGCATGCGTTTCCTTTTGCACACATCCCCTTTTCCAAGAACTTCAGATAACAAAAACATATCATGTTCACCTTAGTCTTTAGGAAATAATACTAAAATATTATTCTTCTAGGGGTAATTCCCCTATTTTTCCCCCTAGACCCAATACTTATCCCCCTTTTCCTTACCCTACCTAGTGGAGATTAGTCCCCCATAACTCTTCTTCGTGGTCGGTCTACATGTAACAGTGTTTATATTTTATTAATAATGATTTTCATAATTACATATACAAAAGATCAGGCTCCTAGCCTTGGCATCTGGCTCACCAACCTAATAAACACATAAGTCTTTCATCTTATAACCACTTGGATCACCAGCCTATAAGCAAAATTACAATTTAGAAGGGGCTCAACCTTGGGGTATTACATATGTCACTTACAATAATCTTTGGGATTCCATGTACATTTTGAACTATCTCCATGAATGTGGTGGAAATTGTATTGTATTTGAAAGGATGAGAGAGTGAAAAAAAGTGTGTGTACTTGGTCAGTATATCAACAATCACCATGATGACACTCTTTCCTTCAAACTTTGGTAACCCTGTGATGAAATCCATGGAAACCTCCTCCCAGCGCTGACTTGTGATGGCCAATGGTTTTGAAAGACCTAGGGTATTAATTGTTTCCACCTTATTTTGTTGGAAAACCAAACATTCTACAACAAACCTTTGAGCATTAGTTTTAAGGCCATCCCAAAAAAATTCCCTCTTGACCCTATGAAAGGTTTTTAAAAATCTTGAGTGCCCTCCTACTGGAGAGGTGTGCAATTCCAAGAGTACCTTTTGTTTGGTTTGGGAGTTATTACATAAATATAAGTGATATTTGTACCATAATGAATCATATTTCCATGTAAATGTATCTGATGCACTCAAATCCTGTTGCAACCTTTGAATGAGAATCCACACTTTTTCGTTATTCTCACATTCATCCCTTGCTTATGTTATCTAATCAGGTTGGATGATCGAGATAGCACAGAGAAAGGCTTAAACATCCTAATCCTTTCTTGAGATTTCATTTTCCACAACATTTTTCTTCCCTTTTTTGTAGATGATCTTGAAATCATAGCCCAACATCTTGGTCACCCATTTTTGTTGTTCTTCTAAAGATAGTCTTTGTTCCAAGAAGTATTTAATACTGTCATGATATGTTTTGACCTTGAAGTGCCTACCTATTAGGTAAGGGATCCATTTCTTTAATGCATGTAGTATTTCCACCATTTCTATATCATAAATGGGTTTGTGTAATTCCTTTCCTTTGAGTTATCAACTTTCAAAATAAAGGGGCCTTCCTTCTTTCACTAGAAAGGAACCAATTCCATTTCCTTATGCACTGCATTGTAAAATAAAGGTTTTTGTGAAGCTCGGTGTGGTCAAGTCAAGAGCTTTGAACATCACCTCTTTAAGTTGTTCAAAAGATTGAGTTTCCTCTGGAGTCCATGAAAATGGATCCTTCTTAGTTAATGTAGTTAAAGGTGATGTTATTCTTCCATAGTTCTGAACAAACTTGGGGTAGTAACCTGTCAAACCCAAAAATCCTCTAAGATTATTCAATGTTTTCGGAATTGGCCAGTCCATCATGGCCTTAAACTTGTTAGGGTCTACCTTGAAACCTTCATTAGATACAATATGACCCAAATACTCTACTTCCTTCACCCAAAATAGACATTTGTATGGTTTGGAATATAGTTGTTGTTCCCTTAGTAGTTGTAGCACCCTATCAACATGTCGAACATGATCCTCCCAAGACTTGCTATAGATTAGTATATCATCAAAAAATACTAACACAAATTTTCTAAGGGCTTGAAAATGGAATTCATCAACCCTTGGAATGTAGAAGGTGCATTTGTAAGACCAAATACATGACCAAAAAATCATAATGGCCTTTGTTGAGACCCAAAATTGACATTCCCATTACCCTATTATACTCTTCACCTACACCTTTTTGGCCTACCTAAATCTTGAGTGAATGACAAGAATGCTACCAATTGCCAGTAATAAGGTCATAAGGTAAAGTATGGTTAATTCATGCAATTTGTGGTTTATTGAGTTAAGGAATTAAATATTTCATGTACTAATGCTCAATTTGTCATATGTGAATCCTTGACCTCTAGATGTCTAGCGTTCCTATACCAGCTCAGTTATTCTGTACCTGCGCACCAAGACTGCTATTGTCTGAATCCGGTACCAAACGCATCTGGTACTAAATCTTGCCTATTGTGATCCGGTACCAATAACACGCACTATTATGATCCGGTACCAACAACACACACTGTTATGATTCGGTACCAATGGCCACGCTCTGTCATGATCTGATACCACCTTTCATGCTCTGTCATGATCCGGTACCATCTACCTGTTACGATCCGGTACTAATATGGAAGAGCCTAATGCACTAAGTTAAGTGCTAGATCTCGCCTAAGTCAATTGATGGACGTCTATTTGCTATGATAAGAATAGTTTGTTGATTGCCTCATCCTCATGCACTTTGTGTCATGAGGATGAAGCTAAAGATGTAACTGAATGATTAAACTTAACAACTGATTGATTTGCATATGACTTCACCTCCTTGTGTTTCATGATTCAAACTATTAAATAGCTGTGGCAGGGATGGTAGAAGAGTAGGAGAGTTAGCATATCACAATTATGTAAAGCAGCGTATGATAGTACATAACATATCCTGAGTGAAGATTAATGGAATGTCATTTTATCTCCATATTCTGATTATCTATGATTAAGAATGAGTTGAGTTGTTAAAGAGAGTTTTGATTTTATGTTTTGAAGTGTGAGTGAGAGTAATGTGTGTTTTAAAAGAAAGATTCCTGTAGACTTCAGTAGCTGACCTGTTGAAGAAGCAAGGGCCCACTGCCCAACAAAGGTCAGCATCTTTGTAGATTAGCATTAGTATTTGTTTTTAGTAGTATAAACATTGAATCAACTAAAGCTTTAACTATGTTAGATGATAGCAGTGCAACTTAGATTAAGATTTCCATTCTATAATTGCTTAGAGATATTTAATTGCTCTGTTTTTCCATATGCCCTGTTTTTGTTCTCATGAATTTGATTTCCTTGAGTGATCATATATGTTGGCAGCAATAGTCAAAACTACTTGGATAAGAACTAGTGAAGTTCATTGTGAACCACAACAGAACCAACATATTGAATATTGAACTACCCATGCTATGCTGATTGATGTCTGATTTCCTTTCAGAAAGTGTGGATTGCATAGTTAGTTTTCTAGGTCAGACATCAGAGTTGATCTATCAAACCAATTCCATCCCATACTTGCATGTGCCATAATGTAATAGATAGCCTCTTTATGAAAGACAACCAAAGTGCATTGTAGTTTGCTATTTTGATTTGTTTCCAGCATACATAATCTAGTTTGATTCTATACTCGTGACATTAGAAATTACCTTTCTTACTGATGTCTTGTAACTCTATTCATTACGAATCCCAGATTGATAATTAATGAGTGAATTATATTAGACATATAAGTAAAACAACATTTTGGCGCCGTTGCCGAGGAGTTGCAAATGGTAGGAAGTAATTTTTAGCTTAGATTGTTTGCATAAATTTTATTGTTTTAAAAGGATGCTTGAGGGAGGAGGATAAAACATTTAAGACGTGAGTGAAGAGCCACACGGCCACTAGAGTGGGGTTCTCCGAAGCCAGGTTGTCTTCTTACCTTCTAGATAGAATTATGATTTAAATTCAGCTAAAGAATCAAATTTGCATTTTATGCATAGATATAGAGATAACAAGGGTAGATTTGTAAGCTCTAAAGATTCAAAAACAAACCCCCCCACTAATCCAACTGACATTGCTGCAGGAAAAATTCCACCAACATAAAATTCAAGGGGATCCAGCGAGGCTCCAGAAGGAGAACCTAAAATGGAAGAATTAGTATTGGGATAGGCAGAACGTGAGTCTGCTGAACATTTAGGAGACACATAAAATCTGGTTTCTGAACCATCGATCAGTAGAATGGTAGAAGAAGAAGGAAATGAAGCTACAGAGACTGAGACCTTTGGGTTTCCAATCTTGGATATTTCCAGAAACGTCAGCATGAAGAATATCCCACTATCATCGTTACCCACTTTCAGAGGTATGTCAACTGAAGATCCAAATTTATTTTTATTTGAGTTTGACATATTATGTAGAATCTATAACTACTCAGACGATGCCCAAAAACTTAAGCTTTTTCCTGCTACAATGAAAGATTCATCCTTAAGATGGTTCATGAGCTTAGGAGAAAATACAATCCTTTCTTGGGATCTAATGAAAGACACCTTTTTACAAAAATACCAAGACTATTGTAAGGATAATGTTAAAAATGAAAATTTTAAAATGCATCAAACATAAGATGAAAGTCTTGAAGACTACTTAAAAAGGTTCCTATACAACTATCAAAAGTAAAAAATATTCACCTCGGAACCAGCTGTAGTAAGAACTGTATTCTTGAAAGGTCTTAGGGATGATTGCATAGAAGTTTTAAAATTGTTGAGTTCAGGAGATGTAGACCAAAAACCTTTTTCAGAAATTGCAGATTACTGTAGGAGATACTCAAGAGGACAAGCTAAAACAGGCAAAGGACCAAGAGATCCTTTTAGCAGAAATACAAAACAAAGTTCAGGGACTATCACCAGAACTGAGTTAGGAAACTTATTGGAGAACTTTAAAACAAACATCTTGAGCACAATAAGTAACCAATTAGATACTCTAAAACTGAAAAAGAAACAAGAAGAAGATTCTTTAGCAATATTTTGTCATAGATGCCGAAAGAAGCACAACAATGAGAAAGAATGCCCATTAAATGTCATAGAAATCTGCGGTCTGTGTACACTAGAACACCCCACATATGAGTATCCAACCTTTCTTGAACTACAAGCCATGTATAGGGGAGGAGGAGTCCCACAAGAACAACCATACCTTTCTAGAAGACCTTGGAGAGCCCAAAATACCAATACATTTTATGATCCTAATACACAATGTCAACAACAACAATGGGGTCCTTCCCCAATGACTTATCCACAATGGACACCTCAACAAACTCAGCCTTGGCAACAATGTTGGAGGGGACCTATGTATGGAAATCCCTCTTACCCTACATATCCACAGTACCCTGCAAACATTTCCCAATTACTACCTGGATTCAACCCACCACATATGCAATCTTTAGTCCCACCTCCTATACAACAACAATTTACAACCCCCTTGAATCCTAATCAACAGCAGCAAGTATCTATAAATCCCAATCAACAACCACAAAACCAAGCTTCCCACAATCCACCGAGACCAACAACAATCCCTGCCCAACCAGTCCCTAACCCCAATAATCAACCCACTCACCCTGTGCAGAATATAGAAGTTCAAACCTTTCCCACCTATGAAATTCAACTATGATCAGGGAAAGTTGTAAACCAATCAAATCCTGCAGTAATAATTCAGGAAGAAAATAATCATACTGAGGAAGAAAACACTCAAACCACCCTTGCAGAATAAGAGACCTCTCCTCCTATCCTAATCACTTCTCAGTCTATATGAGTACCCCAACAAATTAATCTTCCACCTTACCCCGAAATATTGTTAGTGAAGAAACCCGACCCACCCTTGAACAAAGATATATAAGATGAATTACGAAATGTGTGCATAAAAATACCTCTGCTACAAGCTATTAAGGATATCCCTATATATGCCAAAATTATAAGGGATCTTTGTATTAAGAAACCAGGAAGGAAGAAGAGGGAACCTCCCCTTGTTTAGGTAGTGGGACAATTATCTGAATTCATTTCTGAAATGCCATACAAATATAATGACCCTTGAAACCCAGTTGTCACTATTGAAATTAATGGCATTTCTCTACCAAATACACTCATTGATTTGGGTGCAGCTATTAATGTAATGCCTTTTGACACTATGCAGAAGCTCCAAATCAATCAGATAAGACCAACCCATGTTGGCATGTTTTACAGACAGAGTGTGCTTGTCATTGATGGAAAGATCAGAGTGTGCATCAATGGAAAAACAGGAACAATGTAAGCTAAGGAGGATTAGCGTAGAGTTGCATGTAGTGCATAGGTGTGCGCCACGGATGAGGTTAACTCATTGCCAAAGCTCAAGAGAGATAGAGTACTCAGGATCTCAGGCGGATCAAAGGTTGAGGCCTTTGACACTTAGAAATTATTCTAAGTAAGGAGGATGCATAAGCTCAGGCAGAGAAGCGACATTGATCATTGGATCAGGAAGAACCTACATGCTCTTTAAAGTGCAAGATCGAAGCGGTGGTCCAACTCCATTTCTGAGTTTTGGCTATCGGGGTTTCGGGTACCGAAAGTTGGATTGTCGAAACACTTTGCAACAAGAATGCCGAAATCGTGATATGAGAAATCATGATATGATCTGAGCCATTGAATCAAGATCAGATTTGGACCGTCGAATCATAGGACACATGGTGAAAGATCGTCATGTCGCTGACTGGAAAGTCAAAGGAACGGGGCTCCCTAACCTCTCAAATTTGCGATATGAGAAATCGTGAAACTATCTTAGCCGTCAGATCGAGGTTTTTTCTGGACCGTTGATCCAACTCAATATCGGAGTCTCGCCTATCGCAACTTGGAGTGACAAGAACCTCTATCTAAGGAACAATGAGATGTGAGATCACGAAAAGATCAAGACCGTCAGATCACCAAGAACGTGGACCGTTGATCTAAGCTCCATCTCAGAGCTTCGCCTATCACAACTTGGAGTGACAAGAACCTCCATCACAGGAATCGTGAGATGCGAACTCTCGATAATATCTGGACCGTCAATACACCAAGATTTTGGACCGTTGATCCGACTCCATTTCAGAGTTTCGCGAATCGTGACTTGGAGATGCAAGAAACATAACCATAGGAGTTCTGAAATACCGAAATGTGAAATTGTGAAATACTTTAAGGCTTGTGGTCTCAGCGAGTGGTCACACGATCGAAGAGCTTAAGAGAAGAGTACGTGCAGACAAGCTCCTTTTCGGCGTTTTAGGGATTGTGACTTGGAAAGTCGAGAAACTTCACAACAGAATTAACGAAAAGGCGAAATGTGAAATCGTGAAAAGCACGTTATGAACAAGCGCTTGGTCATGGCCATGGTCATATCAAGGAAAGAGCTAGCGCAGAAAATCTCTGTTTCAGATTTTTGGAGATCGCGACATGGAGACTCAAGATGTCTCATCGTAGAATCTCCAAATTGTGAAAGTTCAAAATGGGTAAATAACACAAGAACCCATCAAAGTTAATCCAACGATGGAGGTGAACATAAGAATGATTGGAGGGCTAATGTTGATCCTCACAGTGTAACTGCTAGAGACCATTGATCGTTTCTACTAGAGGAGGCGAAGAGTCTTCTATGTGATTTCCAGAGGAGTTGAAGAGTTATAAGGAATCTGTCAGTGGAATGAAGATGATTCGTGGAAGAAATTGATAGTTGGATGAGGTTTGGAGCTCATAACTGAAACAGAAAGGATGAGATCGACTATAACAAAGAAGATGAAGAGTCTCAACTGCCAGAGAGAAAAAGGAATCTCGGCATAACACCTAGTGATGATAGACACAAGGGTTGAACTGCCATAGAAGATGAAGAGTCTCGATGATGATTAGGCAGAGCACTTGAGATGTGGAGGAAATTGGCGCGGTGTGAGCATGCAGAGGAATGGCGAATATTGCATGCACAAGGTGCACATAAGCTATATATACACGATACAGAGAAGAGATGGGTTTGTTGTTGTTGTTGGAGTTGTTGTGGATGTTGTTGTTGAAGGTGATTCATGCGTGAAGAAGGAGAAGACTGTTGCAGATGAATAGAACAGAAGAAGAACTGTGCAGTGAATGGACATGGTGCACAGAGCATAAAAAGTAGAAGAACAGAATGGGCAGTGGAGGCATGCTGAAAGACAGTGAGGAAGTCTGAGTAGAAAAATCTTGCAGAACAGTGATGAGACTGGTAAGTTGTTATTGAACACTATATCATTGTAATACGTTTCAGTGTTTCATATTCATAATCTAGGGTGGTTGGGAGGTGCTAGGGAGGATTGGTGTCCTCATAGGTTCAAGTGGGTGCTTGAACACAGGGAGTTGGTGCTTCCTTCTAGTTTGGTGCTAGAGAAATCAGGGAGTTGGTGCTTCCTTTTGGTGGGTGCTAGAGAAAAATAGAGATTTGGTACTCTCAGCAAGTTGCAGCTTGCAAAACAGAGGTTGCAGCCTCATAATGAGTTGGTGTTCATATGTATGATAATGTAGAGAAGGTAAATAATACTTATCATATAAAGAAGAAGAGGTTTTTACCCTGTATGGGTTTCCTTGGGAAATATCTATCTATGTGTTTCTCATATATGTGACTGATGCTGAATGTGCCATTGTTTATTTCCCTGCATTATTGTGATCATCATTGAGTGCCTTGTAAATATTTTAAAAAGAAGCATAATTGTTTAAGCATGGGACAACTGATTCGCCCCCCCTCTTAGTTGTCCAACAACCCAAACCATGATCAAGTTGGCAAATAAGTCAGTCATTAGCCCTGCAGGAAGTCTAGATGATGTCACAGTCACCCTAGCTTCTTGGGAATATCCAGTAGACTTTTTAGTCATCTATTCTAAATCATACTCCAAACCAAGAAACCCTGTGGTTCTTGGCTGGCCACAACAGATGCCTTTATCAGCTGTCGGTCTGGTGAGATGACTATATCCAATGGAACACATAGCCAAAAACTTGTTCTCTTCCCTCCTGCCCAACCGACACATGAAATAACTATTTGGTTAGAAAACCCTTATGGAGAGGAAGATTGCATCAGACCTCTATTAACACTTGAACAAGTAAGAGGAATACCCAAGGTCTTTTGCAGAATACACAAATTGCATTGAATACCCAAGGGCTTTTGCAGAATTGTCACATATTTTTAGTCCCGAATTTCAACAAACTTGGCACCCTGATATCACTCAATTATACACTTTATCACCAGCCTCCTCAGATAAGAAAGAAACTACTGAACTTTTTGAGATTAGCCCAGGAAAACCTTTGTATATCAACTCTAGTTTGGAACCAGAACAAAAGACACAAGTGATTGAAATGATCCAAAGACAATTTGATGCCTTTGCATGGGATTATGAAGACATGAAAGGCATTCACCCTGACACATGCACACATCATATCTACACTAATGACCAAATTAGACCAGTTAGACAGCCTCAGCGAAGGATGAATCCAGCCCTTAAAGATATTGTAAAAGAGGAATTGCAAAAACTCCTCTGAGCCAATCTCATATACCCCATTTCAGATAGTCAATGGGTATCTCCACTTGTCATAGTTCCCAAGAAAAATGGTAAGTGGAGGATATGTGTAGACTTCCGGGAGTTAAAAAAATCCACCCATAGGGATTACTTTCCTTTACCTTTTATTGATCAGGTGCTGGATACCCCGTCCGGAAAGAAGTATTTTTCATTCTTGGATGGGTTTAGTGGTTACAACTAGATACAAATAGCACCCGAAGACCAGGAAAATACCACTTTCACCTGCCCTTGGGGCACATATGCTTATAGGGTGCTCCCTTTCGAACTTTGCAATGCCCCAACCACTTTTCAAAGAGCTTTCCTAGCCATTTTCTCTGACTTGACCAATGATTGTGTGGAAGTTTACATGGATGACTTTACAATCCATGGACAAGACTTCCAGGAAGCATTCGCCAGTTTAGAAAAAGTCTTGATTAAGTGTAAGGAAACTAACCTTTCCTTAAGTAATGAAAAATAAAAAAATGATGCTCACTGAAGGTATTGTTTTGGGACATGACATTTATCGTTCTGGCATGAGAGTTGATCCGGAAAAGATTTATATAATCACACAAATCAGAATACCTTCCTCACAAAAGGAAGTCCGCAACTTTTTAGGACATGCTGGCTACTATAGAAGATTCATTCTGAATTTTAAAATCCTAGCTACCCTTTTATTTAAATTATTATCCAAAGAAGTTGAATTTAAGTGGGATGATGAGTGCCAAATATCTTTTGAAATTCTAAAACATAAAATGTCAACTACCCCTGTATTAAGAGGACCAAATTGGTCCCTTCCCTTTCATATCTGTACCAATGCCTTAGACACAACCCTTGGGGAAGTCCTTGGACAAAGAGAAAATCAAATGCCCTATGCTATTTACTTCGTCAGTAAAAATCTGTCTCTAGCTGAAGTTAATTATACAGTCACAAAAAAGGAATTGCTAGCTGTAGTCCATGCTATCAATAAATTTAGACACTATATTACAGGATATCAAGATTTTGTACACACTGATCACTCAGCCATCCGATTCTTAATGAACAAACCTGTAACGAATCGTAGAGTTACAAGATGACTTTTATTATTGCAAGAGTTTAATATCAACATTATTGATAGACCTGGTAATGATAATCTTGTGGTTGATTTGTTATCTAGAATGATTCATTTGGGAGATAATGCACCAGTAGAAGATACCTTTCCTGATGAAAATTTGTTTTCTATTTCTACATTCACTTTGTGGTATGCAGATGTCACTAACTATCTTGTGACAAGGAATATGCCTCAGAAATTGTCTCCTAGAGAAAAATAGAAAGTAATTCAACTAAGTGCAAATTACATGTGGCACGATGATTGCCTCTACAAAACATGACCAGATTTGGTGATCAGGAGATGTGTAAGGGAAGATGAAATTCATGATATTTTACAAGCCTTCCATGATGGCCCTTGTGGAGGACACTTCGTAGACAAAAGGACTGCTTACAAAGTTCTGTAATTAGGTTACTACCGGCCTCATATTTTCAGAGATGCTAAAACCTATGTATCCAATTGTGATGAATGTCAATGAATGGGTAAGACTACTACACAAGACCAAATTCCACTTCAAGCCCAAGTAGTCATTGAACCATTCAAGAAATGGGCATTAGATTTTGTAGGGCCCATTAACCCTACATCTAAAAAGAAAAAGTATATACTTGTATGCACTGACTATGTGACTAAATGGGTTGAAGCAAAGGATTTGTCGGCTACAAGTGAACAATCAGTGGTAGATTTCCTTTTTAATGATATCTTTACTAGATTTGGTGTACCACGAGAAATTGTGACTGATCAGGGAACTCAATTTACCTCTCATCTAGTCAAAGTTGTTACAGAATAGTACCAAATCAAACACAGGAAATCTACACCCTACCATCCACAAGAAAATGGATAAGTAGAATCCACCAACAAAGTTATTGAGTCCATTCTTACCAAAACAATACAGCTGCACCATAAGGATTGGGCTGACATATTATTAGAAGCCTTATGGGCTTATAGAATCACCTGGAGGAATACAACAGGAAATACACCCTATGAGTTAGTGTATGGGAAGCATGTGCTTTTCCCCATAGAATTTCAGATCAAAACCTTCAAGACTGCAGTACAAGTTGGCATGAACTTGGATGAATCCCAACAACAAAGACTCTTGTAGCTTAATGAGTTGGATGAAACTAGGCAGGAAGCACTTCAACGGACTACCCTCATTCAAGAATAGAGAACAAAATGGCATGACAAGTATCTCAAAAAGAAAAACTTTCAACAAGGAGATTGGGCCCTATTGTATGACAACAGATTCAAGAACTTCAAAGGTAAGTTAACCACTTGTTGGATGGGACCTTACGAAATTGACACTATCTATGATAATGGTTCAATCAGGATAAAGAAAATTGATGAACAACAGAGACCACTACTTGTGAATGGTCACTGATTGCGAGTTTACAACAAACCTCTATCAAAAGAAGAATTCCTTACTTGTATATTACATAATTCAGACATACAAATGATCAGTAAGGAAGGAGATCCTCCTACTGACCCACATTGATTGATTGGTTTATTTGAAACTTTTTGTACATAGGTGTGGATCAAATTTTGTTAATAAGCTGAAGGTAACAAAAGACTCTTACGTCCTTTTGTTTTACTTTCGCAAATTTTCTTTTCTTTTGTAACCAAATTTTTATAATCTATTTGATCCTTCATGAACTTACTAAACATCAGTTGTAGGCATCAACAATATTCTGTTTTGTTTCGGTACCAGAAATCCTGTTCTAGTCCAGTACCAGTCCGATACCAAAGTATGTCCTTCTACAGTACTATCAAGACATATTGACAAGCATATTTCAAAATCTTATGTCAATTAATCTGAAGTATGAGGCCATGCAACAACCACTTAATATGGAACCACAAAGCCAAAAGCAATATCAAATGGCAACCCTTATGTTGACAACTAAAGGGAATTATTTTAATTTCTTTTGGTTCTATTGCTGAGAAGTATTTTAATTTCTTTTGGTTATGTTGCTTAAAAACAAAATAAAAGGAGGGACACAATATTTACCTATGAGAACCATAACCCACTTTAAAGACTAGAAGTTTCCTTTACCCAGTATTTTAACATGATTTAATAGTATCCTATAAGCAACTATCTCACCCTAACCAGACTTCAATAGTATTCATTGGATTATCTTATTAAAGAGTAACATATGAGTATATGAACACTCTCTACCATGGGCACACTACCAAAACTTTTATGGCAGAGGATGTACCAGTACCCTAAGCAAACTTTAGGTCATTCCCTTATGGACAACTTTAGACAAAATTATACATTTGGATCACTCTAAAGAAATAATGTGCATAAAAGTTTATTTTTCCTTCAGACAAATCTTTAAAAGACATATAAAAGAAGAGTATATGCCTTCCAACCCAATACCATCCCACCCTGTAAAAAGGTTTTCAAACGAGTCTCCCCTGTCACCGTGCAAAGCACTCTTTAAATACAAACCAAAATAGGTGACTATGGACAAGAAGCCTCTGATGGAAAAAGGGTTTAAGAGACTAACGTGCCAGGATACTGAACAGGTCTACTGGCAGCGGGTACCGGTCTATGGTATGACTAGGCAAACCCATCAGGGTACTGAATAGGCATGTTGGCAATGGGGCATTCTACCTGGGGAAGGCACCTCTCACTAATTATCACAACTACCCCACCGGAGTACTGAACAGGCTTGTTGGCAGTGGGTTCTGGTTGAAAAATGTCTCATCTATACTTTTCTGATTGAAAAATTCACTTTTTGTCATCCAAAACAAAAAGAGTAAATGCCATTATTGACTTTCATGAGATACAAAACTCCAGATTAATCAACAACATAATTTCCATTTGAGAATCACCCTAATTCAACTTACTAGTCTGACATCTAAAGCTTACACTATCTAAGAAGGAAACTTTTTAAGAGTGGAGCCCTAACTAGGGAGTCTAATCTACTTATATTGTGAAATTTATCTATAACAACCAATGATAGTAAATATTTGAAGCAAGTTAGGTGGGATTTGTTCTTCTGGCAAACATATATGTATTCCCCTATTTCACTGTTGAATGCTACCTCTGTCAATAATCCATTAAAATAAGGGCAATTTCATTTTTTTCTGGCATGAGATCATGTGATAAGTGATAAGTTGTACTTCTAAAATTTGATTGGTTTCTTTTTCTCTTATCATCTTTCTCCATTATAATATACAATGATTGAATCTTCTTTCCTACAAACATTCAACATATTCGGCATGGGGGGAAGGTCAAAGAGCCCCTTCAGAACTCTTTTCCAGACTCATATAATCCACCTGCAGAACCAAATACAAAGAAGATAAGCACAGAATAACAGAATTACAGGACATTCCCGTACCAAGTTATCAAGAAGCTTTAGTCTAAAAGGATGAATCCTGACAATTTACAAGAAGCCGCACATGCTATGGGTATCAATCATACAAAGGTGAAAGCAAAGGTAAAATGGTATTTATTTTCCTATGTTCATAAAACTACAATAAGTATGAAAAGATATACTAGTTCTTTTGACCTTAGTATTAAACCCATGCACCTATCCCTCATACCTATATCCCTAAACCTAATTAATCCTCTCATAGCTCTTGAACATGGTTAAAGGAAAAAATCATATCAAAATATGAAGCAGGCATAGCAATGATAAGCCACGAATATATTTCATCCTTAAATAATTCACGAACCCATCTTATATCATGAACCACGATCCAAAATTAAATTCACCCCCCGAAAGTCCAATAACCTATTCCAAAATGACGCCCTGATACCCGACGTCTTATCCTCAACATTACAGTAACTGGTAGATATGAAATGGCTTATCTTGTGGCGAAGCCATTGAGATAAGCCTCATTTGGTCATAATTGTTTCTTGCATCACCCTCACTTAAACTTACCATTCGCAACACCATCACCATATTTCCCCTTGTCGTGAGATTTTCTCCAGTCCCGAGCCTGCTCCCTTCCGGTACCAAACCCTTCATGAATTAACTAAACCCGTGTGCTACAGCCCAATCCTTTTCTCAACTTATAACAATGGTCGTTACTAGACACGAACCGGTTTTCCAAATTTATAGGGAAACCGAGGAATACCAATTATGTCAAGAAAAATATGCTAGATTGGGGTGGATACCATTTCTGGAAAAAATTACAGGCTGGAATGAGAAGATATCTCAAAAATGTATACAAGGTTATGATGGACAGATGGCACGTATAGGAAATCTACAAATGATAGTTAATGAAGCAACCGTAAGGGAGGTTATGAGACTACCTATCAGAGGAGATAAATACTTCAAAGGTGTAGTAATTAACAAAGAAATGTGTAACAATTCTTGAAGGAAGATCATCAACACCCTGACTGGAAGAAGGGGATCCCTAGAAACTACATCAAAGAATAATACCATCCAATGATTACCAGTCTTCAATGATTTGTCACCTGTGAAGGCAGGTGTGTCGTGACTTTCATTTACCACCTTAGGCTTCTATTGCATTTTGTAGGAGACCCTGAAATCGACTTTCCATATTTTCTATGGATGAGTTTGAATAGAATGGTAAAGAGGTGTTAAATCCATCTCCAAAATAGAGAATACTAGCATCTACCATCAAGGTCTCATTAAAATGCTAGTTTTGCATGAGCTTAGTAAATAGAGGATTAGTTGGAAAACCCTTATCACACAACACCTTCCCACATAAAACAAATATGTGGAGGAAACCCAACATGGTCCAAATAAAAGTAAGGAACCCCAAGAGAAAAAGAGAAAGAATGATAAGACAACTCCACTATCATCTAGGGCAGTGAGCCAACATGAAAAGGCAGGGTCCTCTTCCACAGTCAACAAGACTTCTAAAAACTCTGAATCAAAAGGAAAAAACAAATTAGTAGAAGAGACTTCAACAGTGGTAGTTGAGAAAGAGGACCATCAAAAAATGGTGAATAAAAGGAAGCATAGCTCATAAACTAAAAGTAAACAGTCTATGGCACAACCCTCTGTCACCATTTCACAATTAGAAAAGAAGAAAAGGAAGCCTGTGAGCATCCCTGATCCGACACCTCCTTGTAAAAGAGCCATGAGGAGCATGGCAAAGAAGGGAAAAACAATAGTCATTCCTCATACACAGGAAGATCCAATCGACCTTACCTCCCCTTCTGAGGATTTACCAATCCAAGATGGCATCCCTAGTCTGACTGAGGAGCAAGCCAATATTACTTTATGTGGGATGAGGGAGGAAGTCGAGGAAAGGGAGTGCACCCAGCCAACAATGGTATAATCAACAAAGAACTTGACAAAATAACAAATGAAGAAAAGGATTGGGAAATTACAAAAACAAAATCAGGAACTCCAACAGGGAGTAAAGGAATATCAACTCTTGGACAGATATATCAAAAAGGAAAATGAGTAGTTGAAAGAAACCAGCCAACAAATTCAAGACGACCATGAAGAGACCTCTAACAATCTCAAGAAGGTATTACGACTCCTACAATACGTTAGGGTTATCAAAAGGGAGCTGGGAGAAGAGGCTTTAGCCATCAACATCATTGATCCACCAAAGTAAAGAACACAGTCTCAAGTTTTGAAAAATTTTGGGTTTTGTTTTCAGTTGCATGAGGACATGCAATGATTTTGGCATGGGGGAATGTTGAGACCCGAAATTGACATTCCCATTACCCTATTATACTCTTCACCAATACCTTTTTGGCCTACCTAAAGCTTGAGTGAATGACAAGAACGCTACCAATTGCCAGTAATAAGGTCATGAGGTAAAGTATGGTTAATTCATGCAATTTTTGGTTTATTGAGTTAAGGAATTAAATATTTCATGTACTAATGCTCGATTTGTCATATGTGAATCCTTGACCTCTAGATGCCTAGAGTTCCTGTACTAGCTCAGTTATCCAGTACCTATGCACCAATAATACTGCTGTCTAAATCCAGTACCAAACGCATCCGGTACCAATAACACGCACTGTTATGATCCGGTACCAACAACACGCACTGTTATGATCTGGTACCAATGGCCACACTCTGTCATGATCTGGTACCACCTTTTACGCTCTTTCATGATCCGATACCATCTACCTGTTACGATATGGTACTAATATGGAAGAGCGTAATGCACTAAGTTAAGTGCCAGATCTTGCCTAAGTCAATTGATGGACGTATATTTGCTATAATAAGAATAGTTTGTTGATTGCCTCATCCTCATGCACTTCGTGTCATGAGGATGAAGCTAAATATGTAACCAAATGATTAAACTTAACAACTGATTGATTTGCAGATCACTTCGCCTCCTTGTGTTTCACGATTCAGACTATTAAATAGTTGTGGCAAGGATGGTAGAAGAATAGGAGAGTTAGCATATCACCAATATGTAAAGCAGTGTATGATAGTACATAACATATCCTGAGTGAATATTAATGGAATGTCATTTTATCTGCATATTCTGATTATCTATGATTAAGAATGAGTTGAGTTGTTAAAGAGAGTTTTGATATTATGTTTTGAAGTGTGAGTGAGAGTAATGTGTGTGTTCAAAGCAAGCTTCATGTAGACTTTAGTAGCTGACCTATTGAAGTGGCAAGGGCCCGCCGCCCAACAAAGTCAACCTGTTTGTAGATTAGCATTAGTATTTGTTTTTAGTAGTATAAACATTGAATCAACTAAAGCTTTAACTCTGTTAGATGATAGCAGTGCATCTTAGATTAAGATTTCCATTCTATAATTGCTTAGAGATATTTAATTGATATGTGTTTGCATATGCCCTATTTCTGTTCTCATGAATTTGATTTCCTTGAGTGATCATAAATGTTGGCAGCAATAGTCAAAACTACTTGGATAAGAACTAGTGAAGTTCATTGTGAACCACAGCGGAACCAACATATTGACTATTGAACTACCCATGCTATGTTGATTGATGTGTTATTTCCTTTTAGAAAGTGTGGATTGCATAGTTAGTTTTCTGGGTTAGACATCAGAGTTGATCTATCAAACCAATTCCATATCATACTTGCATGTTCCATAATGGAAGATATAGCCTCTCTGTGAAAGACAACCAAAGTGCATTGTAGTTTGCTATTTTGATTTGTTTCCAGCATAAATAATCTAGTTTGATTCTATACTCATGCCATTAGAAATTACCTTTCTTACTGGTGTCTTATAACTCTGTTGATTATGAATCCTAGATTGATAATTAATGAGTGCATTATATTAGACATATAAGTAGCACAACAACCTTCATGAGTTCAATTTTTTTTTTTTGGGATACCTTCTTCCTTCAATCTAATCTGATGATACCTTGAACAAAGATCCAACTTTGTGAAGTATATTTCTCCATGTAGTTAATCTAGAAATTCATCAATAATGAGAAGGGGAAAATCATCTTCAATGGTGATCTTGTTGAGCTCTCTATAATCTGGACGCATACGCCGTGAACCCTCTTTCTTGAGTTCCATTACCACTGGTGGAAAGTAAGAACTTTGGCTAGGTATAATCATTCCAACCTCTAACATTCCTTCAACCATGCGCTCAATTTCAATCTTCTGGGCATAAGGGTATCTGTAAGGCCTGATGTTAGGAGGAACAATCCCAGGAATTAGGTGATTATCATGATCATGGTCATGAGTGGATGCAAGACCTTTGGGAATATCTTCAAATACTCTAGAATGCTTATTAATTATCCCTTCGATATCTAGGGGAATAGATGGCTTAGATGTTTGAACATCTAGTGAGCATAGTTGTACAATTACACCTTGATGCCCCTTTTTCAATTATTTTGTCATTCCATTAGAGATTATCACCTTACTGGGTTTCCCTGTGATACCCATTAAGTCAATTTCCTTTCCTTCTAATGAAAATTTCATGAAAAGTTATTGAAAATTAAAAGCCATTGTTCCCAATGATTGTAACCATTGGAATCCTAGTACAACATCAACACTACCCATGGCTATAGAAATAATTGAATTATTCATTACATATTCCCCCATAGTAAGATTGATATTATGGCATTTTCTTGAGTAATTGATAGTTCCTCCATTTGAAATCATTACTTGAAACTCTCGTGTTGGATATATAAAGCAATTGAGAGCTTTATATAATTTATAGTGAATGATATTATTAGTACTACCAGAACCAATTAGGACTATTACCTTTTTCTTTTTGATATATCCTTCGATCTTGAGGGTTTGAGGAGTGTTAATTCCAACCAATGCAATACATGATATGGTGGGATTCAACTCTTCAGAATAAATTTATTCTACATTTTCATCTTGATATGGTTCTTGTTCTTGTTTTTGTTCTTCGTCCTCTTCACAATCTATGTAGAATAATTTCTTCTCAGCACACTTATGTCCCTTAATGTACTTGCTATCACAATTAAATCATAAACCATTTTCTTTTCTTTGCTTCAATTGTTGAGGTGTCAACCTTGTAGGTTGAGGTGGTTTAGAATAAGGAACATTATTCTTTCGACAAATGTTAGGAGTGGTCCTTCTATTAGCCATAGCCATATTTTGACTTTCAACAGTTCTCGCCACCCTAAATGCATTCTCTAATGGTTTTGGTTCGCAAAGGAGAACCTCATGTTGAATGTTATCCTTTAAAGTTCCTATGAATACATCAATCAGGTGCTCATCTAGAATATCTTTTATTTTCATATTCAATCTTTGGAATTTATCAATGTGCTCCGCAACTGAACCCTTTTTCTTGAGATTTATCAATTGGCTGAAGAAGGTATTTCTCCTTATATCCTCATAGCATGCTATCATTTCTTCTTTGAACATTTTCGAAGTGACAAGTGATTTGTGAGAAAAAAGTGATCGATACCACACAAATTGATTGGGTTCTAGATGTAAAGATGCAATTTGTACCTTTTGTGTGTGTGGCACATCGTGTAGATCAAAGAACTACTCCATATGGAGTATCCATGTGATTAGATCCTTGCCATCAAAATTCCTTGTATCTATCTTAGGAAAGTGGTTGGTCTTCAGCCTAAAGTTGGAGTTTCTCCAGTCTTGATTCATCTTCCTCATGTCCTCATCATAAATTCCATGGGATACATTGTCACTTTCAAGTGCCCTCTCTATTATCAACTTTTTCAATCCTTCCATGATCTCCCCTTTTAAACCATCCATCTTAGTATCCATTATCGCTTCCATATTATCTTCAATTGAATCCATCATTCCTTGTAGTTCATCTTTTGTTACTACCTTTTTCTTAAATCATTTATGTTGCTACAAATTTCTACACCTTCATCAAGAGTCCAAGTAGGACTATCTGAATGATTATTTGGTGTAGAAGTTCCCTCTCTTGCTTGTATGTTGGCCAAATATCACTGCAAGGTGGGAATTCCTAATTGTCTTAGGCAGAGGTCCTCACAAACAAGGGAGTGTTATGTGTTATATCTCTCTAATATACGTGTGAGGTCCAACAATAGTACTCAACCTAATATCTTAGGGAACTAAGTAAGTTGGATTGACCATACCCTTATCCATACTATCTGACTACCCAATTACTAGAGAGTGATCTCCCCAAGTGTTGTTCTCGGTGTACTATAGAAACAAGATAGACAAAAGGTTTACTCGATAAGTCTCAGGATTCTAGGGGGTCTCCCGATGTACGCTAGGTACATGGGATCTCAAATCCTTAACAATTTTGTCAAATGCACAATCGTTATAAAGGTTCCTTCTAATATACTCTAGGGATCTGGAAGAACCACATTGTCCCCGGGTTGTAGCATTGACCAGTAACAACATCTCCTATGTTTAGAGATGCCATAAAACATCTGTACCTAAAACAATCCCTTATTTTCTTGAAAATTTATGTGATACTCCTTTTCGGCCACTTTATTATACTTTTTGAATCAACCCAATTGGATCTTCTAGCTAAAAGATATGCAAATTTCACAAAAAAAGAACACACCTTTTAAACCCTGAATTGGAGGTTGTTCTGCTAGCCTACCTTTATTCTATTATATCTTTACAATTTCATCCCTTATGGGTCTGAAATTTCATTATGTAGTTCTCTGATATTTCATCTCTTCAATTCCATAGGTCTGATCAAAATTTCATGTTCCAAGTGGAAGTTATGGTGACTTCCCCACACCTTGATGATTTTTATCCTTTCCAAGAGAGCGTACTTGTAAAGTGTGCAAAGCGCACAATACATGTTATATTATTATAAAACATGCACCAGAAATACTACAAACTATATACTCTCTAATGCTACTAGTATCACTTAATTTGGATACTCACTGAAGAATATATAATTGTTTTACCTAGAACACCTTTCTGAGACTAGTTAATAGGACTAGTCAGTTACCCTATCTTACATAGGGTGTATCTCCAAAATTTGGGATGAACCAGAAGATGAAATTTTTAACACAAATACCTTGATAACGTATTATAATATACTCCTAGTTTCCTGGTCTGAATCATCAAAGAAACCAAATTATAGTGAAAATGCTATGATGACTGAATTCAGGATGATTCAAGAAGCCGATATTCCACAAGCTCTATCTACGAAAGTGAAATCCCCAGAAGATGATATTTTAACCATAAGTACATTGATCCATATACTAAATATCTCCCAAGTATTTCATTCGGAAACATCCTAGAAAGAAATTTAGATCAAAAATTCTAAGGTGTCTCAGATGTAGTAGAGAAACCCCAAGACCTTGAGATCTGAAACCAAATTTTAAGAAGCAAATATAAAAATAGCGTAAAACATCAAAATAAGTACTCAAGTCCTTGAAAAAGAAATAGATTCAGATAATAATCCTCTTCAATGGGGAAACCTCTTTATGCATCATATGAATTCATAAATACAAGATGATTCCAAATGAAAAGGTCTCCTTAGTATATATAGGAGAATAGGAGGTATAATTACAACTAATGGACCCAAGCTGGCATAAATAAAATACAAATACTAATATAATATTCCCCAATTAAGGGGTAATGTGCCGCTATTTAGGGCTTAACATATCTTTATATTTTTGCAGTTACTTTTTCTATTTTCTATTCCTTTCTTCAAGTTTATCTATTTCTTCTAGGGCTCTAGAGAGTTCTCCTTTAAGGTCTACTTATACCACCTTGTGTGGATAGTATTATTCTATTGATTTTGTGTATCAATATATTTTTGTTTTTAAACCGATAAATAGAATTTCATTTGTTTCATTCTCACTATCATCTGAAGAACTGTTGTCTTTATTGGTATATAGATTCTTCTTTTTTCTGTAGAACTTTTTCTTCTTTTCAGTCTTCCCTTTGTTGTACTTCTTGAAACTAGAATCTTCTTTCACATTGATATTTCCAATTTTTTCATAAGGAAAGTTTCAGGCAAAGTGTCCTATTTTTACACAATTAAAACACGTGAAGGGAATCTTACCTTTCTATCTTTTTTTGAGGTTCCTGACAAAGTTGGCTTCTTCCTCATCGAATTTTTTATCTCAACAATAACTTCTCTTTCCTTATTTTGGTTTTACCTTATTTGATGCCTTGAAGGTTGTTTTCTTCCTTGATTCCTTTGTTGGAGTATCCTATTCTATCCTCATTTCATATGCAGTGAGGATTCCAAGCAACTCATTTGTTTTTAGCTTCTCTAGGTCCTTTAGTTTTTCAATAGCAGATATCTTGGGGTTAAATATTGAGGGAAGTGACCTAAGCACTTTTTACACAATAATGGTTTCTTAAATATCTTCTCCTAATCCTTTTATCGATTTGGCAACCTCATCCACATGAAGAAAATATGTTGAAATACTCTATTCTTCATTCATCTTTAGAGACTCAAATTGTCCTCTATGAATTCGTAACTTTTCTCTATTGACCTTTGCATCTCCTTCATAAATTTTATGTAATTTGTCCCACATATATTTAGTTGAGGAACAATACATGACTTTTTGGTATACATTGATTTTTCCAGTACACTAAGAAGAACATTCTTGTCCCCGAAGTTATTGTTGTTGAGCCTCTTTTCATTTGTATCAACTCGTGGAGTTTTTGGAGTTGTCTAACCATTCTCTACTACACTCCAAATGTCATACCCAAGTGAAATCAAACGGGTTTGCATTCTTATCTTCCAAAAAAATTAATTTGATCCATCAAATCAGATTTGTTTGTGGAAAAACCTCTTGTTCATCCATTTGAGCTGTGAGGATTCACCTTCGAG
>SNQJ01S0026423.1:51604-62862 GCA_010110895.2 Picea sitchensis | reverse complement strand
CAAGTAAATCAATTGATCTTAAGCATGAACATGAGATGGTTGTAGGATGGGAGTTCAATCATACTTTGCTTTAAGATAAGTTAATGTCATGAAAGCACATCAAACATATTGGTTCAGTTTCATTCATATTTCTGATGTTGTCCCTGCTAATGTTTTCTACATGGATGGTAGTGGATTCAGTAATATGTGAACGAGTCCAAGTGGCTAACAATATTCTTTCAGTTTTCAAGGTTATTATGCAATTGATTATTATGTGACAGATGCACAAGAAAAAGTTTAAAGACAAAGGACAAGTGGGCAGGCCTATCCCAAACTTGATGACTGGTTAATATCCTTTTAGAGGACCAAAAGGTCTTGGTGGGGAGGTGTGATCCAAATGGATCTAGGAAGGCCTAAAAATCAAATTTATCGGAATTGGATGAAACCAACACCATTGAATTGGGCTCGCCGATTTGATTTTGGCCATATATTATTTTTCTGAAATGGACACCGTATGTAGAAGTTATCATGATCTGAAAATCAGGTCAAATAGGCAAAAGAATGTCAAATTCAAAGTCAACAGGTCAAAGTTTGTTGATTTTTCAATATGCAAGTTTTAATCTTGAAGTTCATTTCATTTTAGCATTTAACTTAAACCATAAACAATTTGTTGCAACATCCAAGATCACAAGAAGAAACACGATGAACAAGTACACAAGAAGTATCCTGGGAAACCCTTCTCAACAAGGGAAGAAAATCTAGCCAATCATTTGCTACATTATTCAAGAGAAATACCTTCACCACCAAGAAAACCTATCACACAAGAGGGTGCTTGAAAACCCTAGAAGACTATCCCCCAAGAGAGGTGTGCACTTTTCCCAAGAGGATGTACTTGCTGAAATTTCCAAACTCACACACAAGATATGATTTCTCAATGGGAATTTAGATTTACTTATATTAGACTTGACCTGTCAAAAGAAATGTATATTGGCACAATAGGGACAACCTCTCTAACTCACAATATAATTAATAATAACTATATTAATCACCTTTTACATTAATTATCAATTACAATAAGGTGTGGTCACGATGTACCCTTTACATTACAATTAGGGTTACAGGTAGGTCTAAATATTGAACAATATAGCTAGGGATCTCATACACCCACTAGTGCTCAACCACTAGGGGCACATCCATAGGGATGTCCATATCTCTATCTCAATGTGTCTCACAGGGGAACCACACTCACTAGTGCTCAACAACTTGGATCATGTTCACCTATGCTCATCCACATGCATGTGCACTCAAAAAATACTATTCCCCACTACATTACACAGGAGAGTCATCTCGAGTTCATCATCTTAACTTTTCATTCAAAGGAGGATAATACATTGTCTTCATCTATGTCTCATAACGATGCACCTAGCTCATGGGAATTCACATGTTCACCTTGTGCTCAACCACAGGCACATCCAACTCAAAAGATCTCCTTTCTCACTACATTACACAGGAGAATCATATGGAGTTCTTCTCAACTCTCTGTAAGGAGGAGGCCATCACTAAGTTCTAGTTCTGTCTCGGATAGGAACCACGCACCCAACTCGTGGACTCTCTCTCAGGTCGATCAATCATTCTGTGTCTTGAAGGATGTCTCGCGCAGTTGTAATCATTAACACTCCCTCTCATATTGGGAGGCATTCTCCATCAGGCCAAGTCTCGCACGAAAGTACTCGAACTTTGTCTTGGCTATAGTCATAAACACTCCCTCTCAACTAGAGAGGTATTCTTCACCAAGACAGTTTGGTGAAGGTGTCTACAATATGTTCATGTGTAGGAAGGTATGGCACATGTATTCGTTTCCTTTGCATCATGTATCTGAAAATGATATTTTATCTCAATGTGTTTCAATCTATCATGAAACACGTGTTTCTCAAAGAGATTCACACAACTCTAGTTATAATTATAGAATCCATATCATGATCAAGTAAATATCTCAAAATTTTATGAATTCGCACTTCTTCGCACACTCAATGATATATACTTTGCTTCTATGGTATTCAAGGCCACATAGATTTGTTTCCTGCTACACCAAGAAACCATGACAACATTCATGGTAAACCAACAACTGGATGTTCTCTTTCAGTCCACTGTACTCTCTGCTCAATCTGTATCGGCATATCCTACAAACTCAAGTTCACACTGGAGGCATATCTCAGGCCACATCCAACTGTGCCTCGTATATATCTCAATACATGTTTTACTACTATCCAGTGAGTCTGTCTCAGTTGAGTCATGGATTGACTAAGTACATTCACTGGATAGCATGAATCAGGTCTGGTGTTAACCAGATATATCAATGATCCAATCAGTTGTGGATCAATATCGTCTAAATCATCATCATTCATTTTCTTCAAATCCATCACTGTGGTTTTGTATTATGTCATACTGAACTTCTTTAATATTCCCACTATATGTTTTCCTTGACTCGGGAAAAATATCATTGGTCCTTTGTCATACTTATTGTCCCAAGAAGTAGTGTATCATACTCAAATCCTTCATCTCTAAATCATAAGTCAACGCTTACTTGTAACCAACAACACAGCTTCCTGAATAAATCATCAAAATCAGGCTTTTGTCACAAATGTAGTAATATATTTTTGTTTTAGAAACACTTTTGCTAAAACCCAAACTCATCAAAAATCCATCTATTTGATGTAGTTTCCAACTCATGGATGGTGGTACATATGAAAGTGCATAGGTCTACTGAATCAAATGTCCCATCATAGTTCACTCCCTCTGCTTGTGATAATCCTCTGGCTATATATCTCTCTTTGTGTTTCTCGTCACTTCCATAAGTTACATGTTTGATCTTATATATCCTCTTAGAAGTCCTCACATACTTCCCTTTTGGTCTCTAAACAACATATCATGCATCACTTTTTAGATATACTGGTATTATTTTGCTATGGTATCTTGCCATACTTGTTCACCCAGAGCTTCTATATGGCAAGGAGTCTCAGGATCAATGAAGTGGCTCATGGATAAAGGATAGCTTGAAAAATATCGTTTTATTTCTCAGGATGTCCCTTGAGGGACTTGTATGTTCATCTGCCTCCTGCAAATTCTTTTTTACTCTAGAAAGGCCTTTTATACCCTACTACAATATCTCTAGGCATATCAACTAGAGAAACTGAACCGGATGGAATACTTTTTGTCTCCCTCTGAAATGCTGAAGGGGGAGAAGGTATTGTATCTTCCTTTCTTTTATTTCGTTTTGACTCTCTCTTGAGTAAAGTAACTCTTTCTGAAGTTAGAAGGATGAAATTCTTCTTTTATTTGTTTTCTAGACCTTTTTTTTTATGTCTTCTTTGACCAGAATAATAATCGATCAATAAGGTTTGGAATCCCGTACCAGGGATAATGGTCCAAGTCACAAGGGATCCCACACTGGAGATAATACCCTTCACTTATTAAGAAAGAAATCAACTATAAAATTAATGATCAACTAATTTACCTAGATCTGTATTCACGCTCAACTCTATGTTTCTTCTTTAGAGGAAGTACTTCTCCTCTCTCTTATCTTCATTCTTTTGGGGTGGGTATGGATCAATGTCAACAGTGGAAGCATATTGTCTTCCTTTCTTCCTGGTTGGATAATTTCTTGCATAGTGCCCATATTTTTCACATTTGAAGCATTGAATTTCTGAAACATCTCTTCTTTGATTGTGACCTGGGGTTGATGGAGACTTCTCATCTTTGAATGTTCATCTGAAGTTTCTTTTGAATATTCCTCCTTTCTTTGTATGAAGTGAAAGAGAATGGTTGTCATCAAGGATGTCTTCAATTCTTATATTTCCAAATCTAATGTCTTCTTGATTACAGTCTGTCCACAGACAATCAAAAATTGGTAACTTTTCTCTTCCACTGATTCTTTGAAGAAAAGGTTCCCAATGTTTTGGAAGATTTTTGAGAGTAGATAAGACAAGTTCTTTGTCGGACATGATTTCTCCAATGGCTCCTAACTGTTCTTTAATCTCTGATATATTCATAAATAAGGTAGCAATTGTATCACCTTTTGTCATCTTAGTACTTTGAAGATGACCCTTTAAGGTAAGAGCTCTGAGGGTGTTATCACTTTCAAACATATATTTTAATGCTTCATACATTTCAAAGGTTGTCTTCAGGTTGGCAATACGAGGTAAGAGATGATATCTTACTAACTAGATGATTATTTTTCTTGCCTCGACATCTTCTTCCTTTCTTATATTCTTCTCTTCATCGGTAGTTGTATCTGGTAAAGTTTTTGTTACCACATCCAAAAGGTCATGTTCTTCAAGGGTGACCTGAAGCCTTGAATTCCAGGAGTTGAAGTAGCTTGTTCCATCAATCCTATCTTCTACTAAAGTTATGTTCTTCATTTTTTCGGATTTCTTCTCAATATCTCGCCAACTGGACTTAGAAAACCTAATGGGTTTGTTGGGATTATGACTACCAAAAATCAACTTTGAGAGTGTCACAAGAATTCTTGTTGAGTTGAAATGTTTCTTCAAGAAGTTGCAGAAACCCTAAGAACAAGATTCTGCAGAAAATTTCGGCACCTTAGAAACCCTAGGGCCAAAAATTCAAAATCTTCGTAAATTCACTTTGAATATCTCTGGAGATGTGTTGAGGAGGGTCGTACAACTAGATCCAATTTTATCTCCAACGTCCACTTGTAAGGTGTTGAAAAGTCCAATCAAGTGAGGGTTGTACGGAATTATGTAGAAACCCTAGAGGTCGTACAGAACAGGATAAGGAGGACAACTTAGCCTTTTAATTTATTTTGTAGGGGTTCTTCAAGAATTAAGCTATGATACCATGTTGATTTTTTAATATGGAAGGTTTAAGCTTGAATTTCATTTCATTTTAGCATTTAACTTAAACCATAAACAATTTTTTGTAGCAACCAAGATCACAAGAAGAAACATGATGCACAAGTACACACGAAGTATCATAGGAAACCCTTCTCAACAAGGGAAGAAAACCTAGCCAATCCTTTCCTATATTATTCAAGTGAAATACCTTCACCACCAAGAAAAACTAGCACACAAGAGGGTTCTTGCAAACCCTATAAGACTAGCGCCCAAGAGAGGTGCGCACTTTTCCCAAGAAGATGTACTTGCTAAAATTGCCAAACTCACACACAAGATATGATTCCTCAATGAGAATTTACCTTTACTTATATTAGAGTTGACCTGTCAATAGAAGTGTCTATTGGCACAACAGGGTCGACCTCTTTAACTCACTATATAATTAATAATAACCAGATTAATTACCTTTTACATTAATTATCAATTACATTAGGGTGGGGTCGACTTGTACCCTTTACATTACAATTAGGGTTACAGGTAGGTCTGACTCTTGAACAATATATAAAGGGATATCATACACCCACTAGTTCTCAGACACTAGGGGCACATCCATAGGGATGTCCATATCTCTATCTCACTTCGTCTCATAGGAGAACCAGACTCACTAGTGCTCAACCACTAGGATCACGTTCACCTGTGCTCATCCACAGACATGTCCACTCAACAGATCTTCTTTCCCACTGCATTACACAAGAGAGTCATCTAGATTTCATCATATAAACTCTCTACTCAGAGGGGGATAATACATCGTCTTCATATCTGTCTCATAACGATGCACCCAAATAATGAGAATTCACATGTTCACCTTGTGCTCAACCACAAGCACGTCCAACTCCACAAATCTCCTTTCTCACTATGTTACACAGGAGAATCATTTGGAGCTCTTCTAAACTCTCTGTAAGGAGGATTCCATGACTACGTTCTAGTTCTATCTCAGATAGGAACCACACACTCAACTCATGGGCTCTCTCTCAAGTCAACTCAATCAGTCTGTGTCCTGGAGGATGTCTCACATAGCTGTAATCATTAACAAAGTCAATGGTGACATCAGTAGTACATCATGATGATGTCAGCATGATGTCATGATGACATCATTATGACACATGGAAACACCAGAGGATGACACATG
The DNA here is from genome assembly GCA_010110895.2 of Picea sitchensis. Lineage (NCBI taxonomy): Eukaryota > Viridiplantae > Streptophyta > Pinopsida > Pinales > Pinaceae > Picea > Picea sitchensis. Next base: position 56,844 of record SNQJ01S0026423.1, on the reverse strand, counting down.
GTAGTCATTTTTGGATTTTTTACGGGTGATTTGGCCCAATAAAAAAGTGACACATGGCACCATACGAAGTTGACATGTGGCACCTTCTAGAAGGTCAACCAAATATGGCAGATTCCTCCAAATCTGGCGGTTTTCTAGCGGATATCCTCTAAACATGGCAGAATATCACTAAATATGGCTAAGTGGCTCTAAGTTTGGCAATTTTCCCTAAATTTGGCGAAGTCTGGCTTATTTAGCCAGACACGCAAATCGAGAAAAAATAATTTTGGTGGGCAAGAAAATCAAGAAAAATTGTTTTTTTTGGTACACAAATCGAGACTGTATGAATTGTACATATCTGACAAGGAACAACATTGGGATTCATTCTGAGGGATTGTTCAGAAGCAGGTCAATTTTATAGTCAAAAGTTGCATAATTTTGAGGGGAGTCTAAATATGGATTTTATTTCTGCATCTGATTATCCGAACATAAAAGTGCCTCCAGATCCCAAACTATTGATCCAAGTATAGTCGAATTTATACTCAAAAGTCTCAGAATTTCCTGTTCCAACCAATGGTGATGTTTGTTTCTGTCCAAAATTTGCAGATCTAAAAGGTGGTTTCAAGAGATGTTATGTAAGCCTTTCTTTTTCATTATTAAATCATTGAATATTAATAGGAAGCCTTCCCCACTAAGACAAAGGCCTGGAGATGTAGGAAAACTTGTGTTGAACTTAGTTAACAATCTTGGTGTTATGGTTTGCTGTTTTTAATTCTTATATGGTTGTAATATTCTTTCATTAAGCTTCTTCTCTTAATTCCTAAATGGTCAAAAAACTCATGCATAAACTTAACCATAGTCTTTAAAAGATCAATTTTGGATCAAAAGAGAAAGAGAAGATCAATAAAGTTGAGGAATTGGAGTAGAAGAGACTAAAAAATGATGTGGAGTATCAGAGAAGACAAGTCGAGGTAGAAGCTAAAATTCAAGCTAAGGAATCCAAGGCATTGAGAAAAGAAAGTGAAAAATCAACAGTCGAAGTAGAGGAAAAAATACTTGTTGAAGAAGTTGAGGCCCATAGAAGAGAAAGTGAAAGAGAAGAAACTAAGGCACAAGCTAAAATAAAGTAATTGGAGAAGTAGGAGAAAAAGGAATTAAATGGAACCCCACGCAACCCATCGACTCCTAATATGTCCATACTGAACATTTTACCCCACGAGTACACCCCCCTTAATGCCATCCCAGGTAATACGACCTTTTCTTCACAAATTATGAGCTTTGAAGGTGTTGTCGTGGTTGTTGGAGACTATTATTACGATGACATAACTAAGAGCATTGAGAATAGGTTGAACAAAAGGAAAAGGAGAGAGCCTTATAAATCCAAGTCATGTACAGGAAGAGTTGTTGTAATGGAAAGCTAGGCCTGACCCATAAGATAATGCCATACAAGAAGCTTCCACTCTCCATGCATTTGTTGGTTTGAATGCTTCATCTATCCTTGAGGTTACCACTGCCTTAAACCAACCTGAACCAGAATCATTGAGATGGATACAGAGTTGCAAATGTAGAAGGATAAAATATCTGCAAAATTGCTAAAAGCTATTGGGCAAAAGGACAAACTCCACAAGGAGGAAATAGAGAAAACTATGAAAGCTATAAGGGAAGAGCTGAATTCATAATTTGAAAGAGCCATCGGTGTTGTTGATAAATTTGATACGAAAGAACTCAACAGAGAATTGCAAACCCATAAGGATGAAATGAATGTTGAATTTAATAAAAAAAATAATGGTTGGAATGGGACACCCATTTGAAATACTTGAAATATACAAGGGCAAAGATTTATGAAGAAATTGAACAAATAAAGAGGGATCATGCAGAAGATATATCTCATCTACAAACTGAGCTAGGTTAAACCAAATGATTTATTGAACAAAAAATCCTTCAAATCAAGGGATTGGAATAGAACATTGAAAATCCTAGAAGAAAATAGGGAAAAGACTCTGGCTTTAGAGGTCATCAAAGCAGGGGAAATAGAACTCAATGAAAAGCTTATATCTGAGCATAATAAATGTTTATGCCTTATAAATGACTTTATGTCGATCGAGACGACCAGTTGAGACTTGAAGAAAAAATATTTTTAATCATGGATCAACACAAAAAGGAAAATGATGCCTTCAACATGATAGTTGATTGGAAAGGAATGTACAAAAATGCCTCAACTACATTGCCATGTTATTATAGAAAAGAAAGGATCAAATACCAAGTGTTCTTCGATAATTGGAAGACATTGTTAGAATATATCTGAGATGTCAAAAATATAACATCTAAGGCATGAAAATGACTATGTAATAGTTTAAATGATCTCCTTGAAGAATTTAGGATGTAGTTGATGCCCCCCATTGATGAAGAACCACCTGCCAAAATCAGGATAGATGAGGTGGAGGAGCACAGGGAGAATAGAAAATTGAATATTGAACATTTAACTGAAGTAAATAAATAATGCCTGGAAGAATATATGTTAAAACCTGTCAGGCTCATCACTATGACCCATGATTTTGTTAAATGTACAACACAAGAACTGAAGCAGGAGGTTTTCACCAATGTTTCTGACGGAGAATTGGATATCGAAAAAGATGAAGTCAAAGAAATTAAATAATATCATGGAAAATTATTCACTCTGGAAGGAATATTAGGACTGGATTCAGATGCAGAAGAACCCATGATGATACCAATTTTCATAATTGCTCCACCTGTCTCATATTTTTTGTTTGTAATCCTAACAAGGATAGGAATGTGGAGATTTACTTTTTATAAACTATTTTTTACTTATAATGTAATCTCGAGAATGTAAATAGTCATCGAATAATTAAGGAATGACTATAAATGAAAGAGGGATTTTGGACTCAAATTGTATCAAGACAATACTACAATTATATGTGAATTTGAACAAGAGGCACTTAGAATATTTTGGTACAAATGTGTATGAATGAGACTACTCTGTTTATGCATATATATTTATGTGAATGTGTGGATTTTAGCTATATGAACTACTTCTAGACTACTTTCTATATGTCCATAGTTTCCATTATTTTCATAATAAATTCAACAATAATATAATAAGTTGGTGAATCAATTATTTGTATTTGACTTATTGTATTGTTAAGTTTATTTATTTCTTGATTCCACGAGTTAATTATGTGCAAGTGATATCATGTTTAACTGCACTTATTTTTATATCTCATTCTTGATCAGGATAGGATAAGATAGAATAGGAATTCAACTTAGGATAGTAATTAATCATTTTAGTCTAGTTTAGTATAGTTCTCATGAATAAACTCAACTTAATGATTCTCATCAACCTCACCTTGAGCATGCTTCACACCTCCCGTCATATTCTATGAACATGCCTGCTCAATCCACTTCTCAGCATATTCATTCTTAGTTTAAACCTATATTTTCTTCACCACGACACTATATCCTGACCATTGTAGAGATTGACAGAATAGTCAGACAATCCCGTGAATGTAGTAAGCATGTTCTAAATAGATATTGGAGTAGGCAAATTGGCCAACTCCCCATTGACTATTTGTTACCTCAGGTTTAGGAGAACATTCCCAGTGAGGACCTGTTATTCTCCCACTCTTTCATTTACTAGGAAAACCCTGATGTTTGAACCCCATAACATCATATACCTTCATCTCTTAATGACTTCTTAAAATCCTATGATTTTGAACTCGAACATTTTCTAACTTATCTCTACATACTAAGTTAGACTATACATTGTCCTAACTATTTACATATGTTATATTATAGTGGGGCTCGAGAATCCGAGTGCAATGAAGGATTTTAGATTGTGTGTTTGATTTTTCATAGGGTGAGGTATCAACACATAATTTCCAAAGAATGAATCACATGAATAATTACCCAGAACATAATGATTAAACATTACAGGTTCATTTGAGTCATTTAGGTTTGTCACCACATGTTTCATGTATCATTCTCTATCAATCTTGATCTGATTGGAATTGCCATTATAAGGTAGCCAAAGGTGTGACCAATATATGGATGAAACCAAGGCAAGGTTGAATTAGCATGGTGATGATCCCAATGTTGCATGGTGATAAAACCAATGCAACATCTAAACTCAACTCAACTAGTCAAACTGAAGTGTCAACTAAAAGATAATATTCTCCAGGTGGAATATTCTCCCCTAAAATATAGGAGACTGAATAATGACTAATTATGAATAATAAACAAGGAAAAACCTTAGGAAAAAGAAATCTGAGGTGTGTGTGAAGTAAATCCAACACCCCCCCCCCTGAACATCACTATGGTGAAAATAAAGAATGGGTCTCGACAACGAGGCCATGTTAGGTACCCAAATACAAAATAAATCTGAAATGGAGTAGACATCATCATCAATTATTGGAATAGAAATTTGTGCAAATAGTTTTGTAGAAGACTCTTCATAATAAGAGGCTTGATCTTCTAATGGATTCTCTTATGGCTCTATCTATTCAACCTCCTGCATGAAATCTTCACAATCTTCTTTATTCCCAAATGGAACCTCCAATTTGGTCCATAATTCATTTGGAGTTGATTCTTGTGAGTCATCATATATTTGATGGAGAATTTCAGGAGAAATAAAATAAAGGATACATCCTATGGCCATATCTTCTCTATTGAGAAAATCATTTTTCTCATCAACGAAATCAGGATCTACTTCCATTGCCATAGTTAATTGGTACAAGCCTCTGCATCTAAGCATAAGCATAATTTTTGGCTTCCATTCCAAATAGTTATGAGGTGTGAGAAGTATTTCCGATGAGTAAAACATAGATTCCATCTTTCTGCATTCTTCAGTATTCAGTACCTGCAAAAATAATTTGGTGTAGCTTTTTATTAGCAATCTGTCATCTCTGATACCATGTAAATGTGTTGAACCTGCACAGAATAGATCTAGCTAAAAAATAATACACACATTTGCAGAGAGAATTGGAAAAGGAAGAAGAAGGAGAGAAAGAATGGAAGAATTATCATTAACCGTATTTCACACTCAAAGAGTGAATAATTTACAATAGATATAAGATACATGAGTAACTAATGAGCCATATGTTGATACTGAGAGGGGGGTGAATCAGTATCAAGTACAATTTAAAAACCTTTTCCAACTTATACTTAAACCATTCAATTATATCCAATGAGCAATGAACAATAGTATAAGAGTTACACCAATACACCACAATACACCATGCACAATA
>SNQJ01S0026423.1:34224-51554 GCA_010110895.2 Picea sitchensis | reverse complement strand
AATAAATTCAACAATAATATAATAAGTTGGTGAATCAATTATTTGTATTTGACTTATTGTATTGTTAAGTTTATTTATTTCTTGATTCCACGAGTTAATTATGTGCAAGTGATATCATGTTTAACTGCACTTATTTTTATATCTCGTTCCTGATCAGGATAGGATAAGATAGAATAGGAATTCATCTTAGGATAGTAATTAATCATTTTTGTCTAGTTTAGTATAGTTCTCATGAATAAAATCAACTTAATGATTCACATCAACCTCACCTTGAGCATGCTTCACACCTCCCGCCATATTCTATGAAAATGCCTGCTCAATCCACTTCTCATCATATTCATTCTCAGTTTAAACCTATATTTTCTTCACCACGACATCGTATCGTGACCATTGTAGAGATTGACAAAACAGTCAGACAATCTCGTGAATGTAGTAAGCATGTTATAAATAGACATTGGAGTAGGCAGATCAGCCAACTCCCCATTGACTATACATTACCTCAGGGTTAGGAGAACATTCCCAGTGAGGACCTATTCTTCTCCCACTCTTTCACTTACTAGGAAAACCCTGATGTTGGAACCCCATAACATCATATACCTTCATCTCTTAATGACTTCTTAAAATCCTATGATTTTGAACTCGAACGTTTTCTAACTTATCTCTACATACTAAGTACGTTGTCCTGACTATTTACATATGTTATATTATAGTGGGGCTCGAGAATCCGAGTGTAATGAAGGATTTTAGATTGTGGTTTCATTTTTCATAGGGTGAGGTATCAACACATAATTTCCAAAGAATGAATCACATGAATAATTACCCAGAACATAATGATTAAACATTACAAGTTCATTTGAGTCATTCAGGTTTGTCACCACATGTTTCATGTATCATTCTCTATCGATCTGATTGGAATTGCCATTATAGGGTATCCAAAGGTGTGACCATTCTATGGATGAAACCAAGGCAAGGTCGAATTATCATGGTGATAAAACCAATGCAACATCTAAACTCAACTCAACTAGTCAAACTTAAGTGTCAACTAAAAGAGAATATTCTCCAGCTGGAATATTCTCCCCAAAAATATAGGAGATTGAATAATGACTAATTATGAATAATAAACAAGGAAAAACCTTAGGAAAAAGAAATCCTAGGTCTGTGTGAAGTAAATACAACACCCCCCCCGGAACATCACTATGGTGAAAATAAAGAATGGGTCCTAACAACGAGGCCATGTTAGGTACCCAAATACAAAATAAATATGAAATGGAGTAGCCATCATCTTCAATTATTGGAATAGAAATTTGTGCAAATAATTTTGTAGAAGACTCTTCATATTAAGAGGCTTGATCTTCTAATGACTTCTCTTCTGGCTCTATCTGTTCAACCTCCTGCATGAAATCTTCATAGTCTTCTTTATTCCCAAATAGAACCTCCAATCTGGTCCATAATTCATTTGGAGTTGATTCTTGTGAGTCATCATATACTTGATGGAGAATTTCAGGGGAAATAAAATAGAGGATACATCCTATGGCCATATCTTCTCTATTGAGAAAATATTTTTTCTCATCGGCGGAATCAGGCCCTACTTCCATTGCCATAGTTATTTGGTACAAGCCTCTGCATCTAAGCAGAAGAATAATTTTTGGCTTCCATTCCAAATAGTTATGAGGCGTGAAAAGTATTTCCGGTAAGTAAAACATAGATTCCATCTTTATGCGTTCTTCAGTCTTCAGTACCTGCAAAATTAATTTGGTGTAGCTTTTTATTAGAAATCCGTCGGCTCTGATACCATGTAAATTTTTTGAACCAACACAGAATATATCTAGCTAAACAATAATACACACATTTGTAGAGAGAATTGGAAAAGGAAGAAGAAGGAGAGAAAGAATGGAAGAATTATCATTAACCGTATTCCAAACTGAAAGAGTGAATAATTTAAAATAGATATAAGATACATGAGTAAATAATGATCCATAGTGGTGGTATAGAGTGATATTGACACACACCAGCAATTACGGGAGTAAACTTCCACCTAGTCTAGTCTCTCAGGAAGTTACGGGAGTGAACTGCCACCTAGTTGAGTTAACTAGTCAACTAGTATTCAGTTAACTGAATGAACAAAGAGTAGTGAGGAGTTAACTTAGGGAATCAAGGGTAATGCACCAGTTTGGTGATGATCCCAAGGCAAGGTCGAATTATCATGGTGATGATCCCAATGTTGCATGGCGATAAAACCAATGCAACATCTAAACTCAACTCAACTAGTCAAACTGAAGTGTCAACTAAAAGAGAATATTCTCCAGCTGGAATATTCTCCCCTAAAATATAGGAGACTGAATAATGACTAATTATGAATAATAAACAAGGAAAAACCTTAGGAAAAATAAATCCTAGATGTGTGTGAAGTAGCTCCAACACTTCGATACCGGATAATGTAACCAAATGGAGGGTATTTGACGATGATAAGAAAATTATCAGTTTCTTACACCTCGAAGACACATTCAAAGACTCTATAACTAAGGAATATTAACATGATAGAGAAAACATCATATATGTTCCGAGCTCAATAAATCAATCAATAGAGAAAAAAAAATCGAGATAGATAAAAAAACATCCCTAAAAGTGTGATAATACTGGAAAAACTCTATGATCTTTAAGACAAGTTTAAGAAGGCAAAAAATTGCAAGACCAACAACTCATCAATGCAATTTAAAGTGATCAATTTGGGATATGAGAAAATTTCATAGACCATCAACCTGGGAAATAAATGTTCCCGTGAAGAAAGACAAGCATTCATCAAGTTTTAAAAAAAATACAAAGACATATTATGATGGACATATGATGATCTCAAGACATACGACACAAATATTATTCAACATGTTATTCCAATGAATACACAAACCAATCCTTTTTAGAAGAAGCTGATAAATATGCACCCGAGCTTGGAACCACAAGTAAAATATGATGTTAATAAGATGTTAGTTGCAAGAATAATCTTTCCAGTCAGGAATACCCAATGGATCTTGAATATTGTTCCTGTAAGGAAGAAAAATGGAGACATTAGACTATGTGTTGATTTTAGAAATGTCAATAAATATTCAGATAAAAACAAATATCTAGTTCTCCCTATGAATAAAATATTGCAATGTGTATCTAGTTATCAAATTATCTCATGACTAGATGGTTTTCTAGTTACAACAAAGTTTGTGTTTCCCATAATGATCAACTAAAAACTACTTTTAGGACTAAATGGGGAACATATGCATATAGGAAATTTCCCTTCGGCCTGATCAACGCTGGGGAAACCTTTCAAAGAGAAATGGACATTTCTTTTAGAGGCATCATCAGAGACTGTATAGTAGTCTATTTGGATGAGGTCATTGTCTTCTTCAAAAACAAAAAAGATCATATAGCCCATTTGAGAAGAGTATTCAACATATGTAGGAAGTACGGTATATCTCTCAATCCCAAAAAATATGTTGATGAAGGAATAATTTTAGGTTTCATTGTTTCCAAACATGGTATGAGACTTGAACATGAAAGGAATGAATCAATTGCTAAAATTCCTCCTCCTCATAAAAAAAATCAATGCAGTATTTTCTCGGGAAGATTAATTTTGTGAGGAGATTTGTCCCAAGCTTCATCGAAACAGTGAAACGCCTCCAAGATATGATAAAAAAGAACACAAAATTTAAATGGGGGTCTAAATAAAAGGAATCTTTTGACATAATCAAAGAATAAATAGTACAATCTCCTGCATTGTTAAGCCCATATTTGAGTCGAGGGTTTATACTCTATACATTTTCCTTAGACATTGCATTTACAAATGTTCTAATGCATAAAAACAAAGAAGGAGATGAATTTCCCGTAGTCTTTATGAGTTCAGGATTACAAGGAGAAGAATTGGACTACCCTGAAGTATATAAACAATATTTTGTTGTGTTTAAAGCTATAAATCATTTCAGACCTTACCTGATCAAGTAAAAAACCAAGGTAAGTGTACCTTATTCTGTTGTGAGAAATCTTCTGATACAAAATAATTTGGGGGAGAAAATACATAACTGGATAATAGCCTTACAAGAGTATGACCTCGAAATTAAGCCTCCTAAAATCATCATAGGTAAGTTATTATGCAAACTAGTTGTTGAATTAGTAAGCAATGAAACACATGGGGGCTTGTTGTATCAATGCCGAAGCTTATTCGAAAGAGAATTTTGTTAAGTCCCTGTGAATTTTGATCAATGGTACTACAAAATGAAGTATTATCTAACCCACAAGACAACCCCCCATTATATCTAATATAAGAATAAAATATCCCTCGATCATAAGTTTGCACAATATCAACTCACCCAGGGAGTGCTTTGTTGCATAAATTATGAGGGTGTCTTCTTGAGATGCCTTGAAAAGGAAGATGCAAATAAATTCCTCTTCAAACTTCATGATGGGCTTGCTAGAGGAAATTTTAGAGGTAACAATACAACCCATAAGATACTTAGAGTTGGTTATTATTGGCCTACCATATTCAAATATTCCCATGCATATGAAAGAAAGTGCCAGGAATGTCAAACAATAGTCGGAAAGGAGAAGAATCTTATGTTCCCCATACAACCTGTTATTATTGAAGTTACTTTACAACAATGGGGTTTGGATGTGATAGGATAAATTAATACTAAATCTTCTTATTTGCACAATTATATGTTGACCACCACTAATTACTTCACAAGATGGACGAAAGAAATACCTCTCAAAGCTATCAATGAAAATTATGATTTGATTCTTTGATTCCTTTATTATAAATAGGTTTGGCTTTCCTGAATCATTAGTGTTTGACAATGTTAAATAATTTTGTTCCTTGAAACTGACTAAATATGCTCTTGATAAGAATATCAAAATTAAACATTCAACAAATCACTACCCTCAAGGGAATGATCTAGCAGATTCTACTAATAAAAATATGATCAAAATCATGAAAATAATTGTAACAAAACACCAAAGGAATTGGAATATGGACCTTCTCTATGCTTTGTGGGATGATAGAGTAACAATAAAAAAATCTCTAGGGAATTCTCCTTTCTTTCTGGTATATGGACAAGAATCCACTCTGCAAAGTCACACATTCCTTCCTTCCCTACAATTATCTTTGTTTGTACAAGATGAAGAGTGTCCATTCATGAAACAAAGATTAAATATGGTCCTTAAGTTAGAGGAAGGAAGTGAAAAGTCCAAACAAAACCTAACAAAACATCAAGAATTGGTTAAAAGATGGTTTGGAAAAAAATCATTGGCTAACAAAGATTTCCAGGAATGTGGTTTTGTGCTCAAATGGGATAAAGCAAATGAAATGAAAGGAAAACACATAAAATTCAAAAAACTATGTTAGGCACTTACCATATATATGAGAAGATTGGACCAAGAACCTTTAGACTCAAGTTATTGAAGGAAGATTTGGAGGAGCTCCGTGTCAATGAAAAATTTCTCAAAAGATACTTCTCCTAATCACCTTTGGTGATATAGTTTTGTACATAATATGATTTTTTCTGAATTTTCCTTTCCTCCTTTCTGCAGTTTCTACTTTAGTCAATCTTTTTTTGTTTTGGCTTCCCTGATTTTGATTGAAATTTTATTTTTGGTCCGTTTTTAGTTCATAATAACTCTCTATTCATTACCACTGATCAATCAGTCACTTATATGATAGAAACCCAAGACTATTTAAGAAAACAAATATATTTCCTTGTGAAAGTACCTTTTCATGTTGAAGCAATTAGGTTATCTTGTGACCCATACTTATTTAGATGATTGATTATTGTACAAAAACAAGTGACTTGTTTGCCTATCCCAAGGAGAAACTTCAGACCAACAAGCTTAACACTTTTAATAAATTTATGAGAATTGTGTTTTAATTGTGTGATCACTCTCATACTATGCCAAATTTAGCCACAAACTCAGAGGGATTCCTAGCTTTAGATATATTCTCCATAATTCCAATGACATTTCCCAAAACACCCTAAAAATAAAAATTCATTTGTGACTTATGTGGGTGGACCCATGAAGATAAATCACTGACCGAGAATAGTATATCAAAGTAGCTCTCATACCAACTCGCTTCCTAATCACCCCTATTGAAAAATCAATACTTAAATTACATATCTAAAAGGGGGAATGCTAAAGCAAGATCATTAGGAAGTTGAAATAATTATTAGTAGTGTGAGAAGTACAAGTAAACCCGTTGGGGCTATGGATGTCTTTTGACAGTGGGGCCATGCTGGTATGATACCAAGGAAACTTCATGAGGGATATGGATGCTCACTAATAATGAAGCAATGCCGGGAAAAGAGAGGCGAGGAACAAAATTAAGTCTATAAACAGTCATAAAATACTTGTATGTTGTGTCTCTCCCCATAGGATCCCTATGTACACAAAAAATTGATGAAGCTTTTTTATTTCCCATAATAATTATGCAAGAGACCACTTGTACTGGATCACCTTTCTATTTTAGTATCAGGATAGTTGATGTGGGATCTATAATCTTTACAGTGTTGAAACTGTTTAAAATCCAAGAAAAATAAAATGATCTCTGTGATTCGATTTTTGGAATAAGAGATAACAAGTCCTTACTAGTGTCTTTCCATTTGTTGTGACCACCCCACAAAAACCCACTTAAAATATCTCATTCAAGAGATATTTTGATTGGGTTCCCTCTTTCTAAATTTTTACAAGGTACTATATTACTACGTGATTGGAAAAGTATTAGCATAGGGAAATTGTTCCTTTTGTTTATATAGTATGAATGCCTTCTCTATTTACTGCTATATTCATTTTGAAGTTGAGTTATAACTTTCCATGATACACTTACCAGTGCTTTCTCAACCATCAAAGTCTTTTCAGATTAATATATGCACCCATTCTTACTATATTCTGTATAAGAGTAATATTTCCCATGATCAACTTCCAACTCTGATGAACACGGCATGAGAAATCACATTTAAAACTTACCCTGTTGTTGATTAATATGTCAATCGATCATTGGTGGAGGTATAATCACATGGATGTTGAGAAGGTATTCTTACACGATGACAATTTTATGACTTGGTCGGTGTCAACTGGTCTACGTCATGAAAAGAAAATATTCATCCATGGACTTATTACACATTTTTATCAAGATAACACTTTTAACAAGGAGGGGAATATTCTTCAAGAATTCCTAAGAGAGGAATTCACCTAGTAGCTACATGACCTGTATTATTCCCTTACAACAAAGAAACACACTGGTGTTTTAAGTAGTTTGACCCTAGCACTACCACAATTTTGAATAAATCTGGATGAAAAATAACATCTTTGTAGAATGAAGACGTCAATACAAGATATCACCTTCCTGGATCTATGTTCTCCCTCAATGAGCCATTCCTAAATGGATTTGGTCAAAATAACAAAGACCCAACCAAGTTAATGAATAATTGGTGGATAGATGGAGACAAAAGTTTCAAGAAAGGGCATAAGATTATCCCCACACAAGAGTTCAAGGCACCATACAAAATGTTGATAGCGATGCTAAACCAATTATATGATGAAGAAAAATGCACACATTTTTAGAGAGATTGGCTACCCATGACCCATACCATTGTGAAGAGAGTAAAAGTGTTCAATTGGGCAAAGATATTGACTTTCAATATATGTCTCAATGTGAAAACTTTATCAAGTATGAAAAAATGATGTATCTACATGTCATCTTATTTAATTGATTCCATATGTTTCTCAATTCCATTTCTCAACCTTGGATGGAATTGGGATCTAGATCACCCTCCTGACCATGTGTATTGCTCTAAGATTTGGAACATAAATTACAAGAGGTATCTCTATGACATTTGTGATCGTTTCCTCTCTCCTCTTTAAATTGTCATTTTTTGGGTTCCCGAGGTATATAATTACAAATGAAGTTAGTGATGGGATGAAAGGGATAGATTATTGGTATTTAGGGGAATATTATACCTATGTCATAGTATATGGCACTACAAGAGCCCCTCATATTTTTCCATACTTTTTCCTATATCTCCTTTTAATGAGAGAAATAACCTATCAGACCATAAGAACATGGGTTACTTCCTTTCTCATGAGAAATAGTAAAAAACTTTGGCCTCTATTTACTCTGCACATAGGAAACTATAGTATATTAAATGGAAAACATGCTAGAAAATAAGGAGAGGATCTACAAGATTTATGTTTATTCCTTGGAAGTGAAAAAGGACATGACCCACATGATATGGTAGTGAGACATGTTAGATCTATGGGTCTTAATAATTCAAAAATTCATGTGGTATATTTTGATGAAGACAGGTTCAAATGATTTTTTTTTATCATGAGGTATTACACAAATTTCCTGATGATTCTATCAGGAAAGAACTACAAGCTGAACAAGAAGAAATGAATAATTTTCATCAATACCAATTTATAATATTTTTGCAAGAGGATCAAAATAAATCGATCACCAAAGATCAAGAGAAGATAAAGAAATTTGAGGAATTGGAGAATAAGAGAGTAAAATTTGATGTGGAGTATCATAAAATACAAGTTGCGGCAGAAGCTAAAAGGAAAATTGAGGAAGCCAAGGCATTGAGAGAAGAAAGTGAAAAAGAAACAGTCGAAGTAGAGGCCAAAAGACTTGTTGAAGAAGCTTAGACCCAAAGAAGAGAAAATAAAAGAGAAATAGTTGAAGCATAAGCTAAAAGAAAGGTAGATGAGCAATTAGAGCATCATAAGAAAAATGAATTAAGTGAAACCCCAGGCAGCCCATTCACTCCTAATATGGGCATAGTGAACATTTTACCCCATGAATACACCCCCCTTAATTCCATCCTAGGTAACATGACCTTTTCTTCACAAATTCCTAGCTTTAAAGGTGTTTTCATGGCTTAATGCCATCCTAGGTAACATGACTTTTTTCTTCACAAATTCCTAGCTTTAAAGGTGTTTTCATGGTTGTTGGAGACTCTTATTACGATGAAAAAACTAAGAGAATTGAGAAAAGGTCGAACAAAAGGAAAAGAGGAGAGTTTGTTAAATCTAGGTCATCTACAGAAAGAGTTGTTGAATGGAAAGTTGGGCCTGGCCTAGAAGAGAATGCCATACAAGTAGCTTCTACTCTCCATGGATTTTCCAGTTTGAATGATTCAACCATCCTTGAGGTTTCCACTTCCTTAAGTGCATCCTGAACCTGAATCACTGAGATAGAGACAGAGTTGAAAACATAGAAGGATAAAATATCTTCAAAATTCCTAAAATCCCTTGAAAAAAAGGACAAACTACACAAGGAGGAAATAAGAAAACTGTACAAGCCTTAAGGGATGATTTGACCTCAGAATTTGAAAGAGCCACTAGGGTTTCTAACAATTTCAATATAGAATAATTCAACAGAGCATTGCAAACCCAGAAGGATGAAATTAATGTTGAATTTAATAAAAAAGCATAGTTGGAATGGGACACCCATTTGAAAGAACTGAAATCTATAAAGGTAAATCTTGGTGAAGAAATTGAACAGATCAAGGGGGAGCATGCATAAGATATATCTCGTCTGCAAACTGAGCTAGGTGAAACCAAACGTTTTATTGAACAAAAAATCTTTCAAATCAAGGCATTGGAACATGACAATGAAAATCTTAAATAAGTCCTGTAAGAAAACAGGGAAAAGACTCTCGCTCTAGAGGTCATTAAAGAAGAGGCAATGGAACTCAATGAAAATATTATATTTGAGAAGAATAAATGTTTATGCCTTGTAAATGACATGCAAGCCGACTAGGATGACGATTTGAGACTTGAAGACCAAATAGTTGTAATCGTGGATCAATACCAAAAGGAAAATGATGTCTTAGACAGGATCGCCGATTGGAAATGAATGTATACAAATCCCCCAGCTACATTTCCATGTTATTATAGAAAAGAAATGATAAAATACCAAGTATTATTTGATACTTGGAATACCCTATTAGAATATATCCAATTCATCCAAAAGACAACATCTAAGGCATGCAAATGACTATCGAATAGTTTAGATGATCTCCTTGAAGAATTCAGGATGCAGCTGATGCCCCACATTGATGAAGCACCACCTGCCAAAATCAAGATAAATAAGGTGGAGGAGCATAGGGAAAATAACAGATTGAATATTGAACATTTAACTAAAGTAAACAAAGAATTCCTGGAATAATATATGTTGAAACTTGTCAGGCTCATCACTATGAACCGTGATTTCGTTAAACACACAACACAAGAACTGAAGCAGGAGTTTTCCACCAAGGTTTGTGATGGAGAATTGGATATAGAAAATATGTAGTCAGAGAAATTAAAGAAGAACATGGACAATTATTCACTTTGGAAGGAGTATTGGAGCCAGATGTAGATGCAGAAGAACCCATGATGATCCCAATTTTCATAACTTCTCCACCTATCTCATCTTTATTGTTTTTTATCCTAATGAGGATAGGAATGCGAAGAGTTTGTTTTGTAAATTCTTTTTTACTTATGGTAAAATCTCGAAAATGTAAACAATCACTAACTAATTATAAAAGGCATGACTATAAATGAGAGAGGGATTTCAGAATCTGATTATATCAAGACAATACTACTATTGTATGTGAATTTGAACAAAAGACTCTTTGAAGATTTTGGTACAAATGTGTATGAATGAGACTATTCTATTTATGCATATTTATTTTCGTGAATGTGTGGATTTTCGTTATATGAAATACTTCTAGAATAATTTCTATATGTCCATAGTTTCCATTATTTTCATACTACGTACAACAATAATATGATAAGTTGGTGAATCAATTATTTGTGTCTGACTTATTGTATTGTTAATTTTATTTATTTCTTTCTTGGACCATGAATTATTTCTGTGCAAGTGATGTCATGTTTAAATGCACTTATTTTTATATCTCGCTCCTAATAATGTTAGGATAGGATAGAATATGAATGCATCTTAGAACATTAATTAATCATTTTAGTATAGTTTAGTTCTTTAGAATTTTAATTAGATAATCAGTTTGGATCGACAACCAATGCAATATTCTAGTTGTAAACGCTATCTCAAATGAGAGTGGTTCTAATTGGGACTTGCCATCGAGTGTCCTTTAGCTATTTGAACGGGTATTTTAGGACCGTCAACACCAATGCATAGGCCAATATCATAGAAACATTGCATATGATGCATATGGTTATAAATTGGGAGTATCTCACTCTCCCCCTCCCCAATTCAGGGGGAACATTTGGGATTTACTGTTTCGGGATTAGGTCGACTCCACTTCCCTAGGACCTGGTCAAGCGATCTAGAGAGGATTTTCCCTTGTGGACAAGTGGAGGAGGTATCTTCCTAAGTTTGTTGAGATTGAGGAGGGTTTTCTATGGATTTTGTAATAGTGGCTGAGATTAATGTGTTCTATGCTTCTATTTGGCATCTAGGAGTGTTTCTTCTCAGGTGTTGAGCAAGAGTTTGGGTAGTTTGGAGGCTTACACCTGGTAGTAGTTTGGGTAGTTTGGAGGATTACACCTGGTAGGAGTTTGGGTAGTTTGGAGGCTTACACCTAGTAGGAGTCTGGGTTTTTGTAATACTCCTATGTCCCCCAGTTTGTAAATATAAGTCTAACTGGCCAATATACTATGGCAGACTAGTGAATATTTGATTTGATGAACCTTTGTATAAAGGGTCAATGTATGTATTTTATGCTATTAGTAGAAAATGGATAAGTGTTGCATAACTGTTGAAAGGGGGGTTTTCCAAGATAGACCATGCATGCTATGAGAGAGGTCGAGGGTAACCGGAAATGGTTGAGATGACCCCCCACCAAACAAGTACCTTACTGGAATTAATGGCTCAGACCCATAATAGTTTTCTGACCCGAAAATGAATTACCAGTCAGAGTGGTAGCTGGAAGAGTCCTCCTCAAGAGTTAATGAGGAGATGGGGCATAGTACCCATCTGTAAGACTTCCATATGTGACCACATACTAGGGATTGAAACCCACACAACCTTGCTTAGGAAGGAAAGAAAGAGGTAATTTTGTGGGCAGAGGTAGACAGTGAGCAAGCAGATCTATGAAGTGAGCAGAGTCGAAAAATAAATATCGAGAAGAGAACAAGAGTTCCGATAGCTCTCTTGTTCTAGGAATAACTAGGAAATATGATCATTTTGGGTGTAATAAGTGAATGCAATGGTTTTCGTTACAAGTTGATAAACAAGGTTGAAGAGTGACACTGGAAGTACTTGGGCAGAACTCCTTGCTTGGTACAGAGAAAACCTATTGTCAGGATCCCGTGGGAGGAGGAGAGTAACCTTCGTCCCTAACTGTCGTTGAGAAAGAATAAAGAGTCTCTCTCAGAGCATCGCGGTCTAGCTCGGGGGTGGCCAGTGGTAAATCCATTAGGAGTGTTTGTGCCTATGGTTGGGTGGAAACATGAATCCCTTTCAGCAGTCGCTTCACGAACTCTAGTTTCTGATAAGTATCTTCATACTCTATGTATTGAAATGGAAATGATGGTTGAATACATATATTTATCTGTCTATGAATTATTTACGTACTAAATGATTAATATAGAGGTATGTACTACCTCTATGAACCCATGGTTTTGAATGTTGGTTTGCTTGCCTCATCTTAAAAATTAGAGGGTTGTGGGACGTAAGTATGCAAGAGGGTCGAGGTAGGATTTATTGGAATGTTTAAGTATTGTCGACCTCTTGAATTTACCTTTGCACGAATACTAAGTTAGATCCCGATGGAAGGAGGGTGCCTCCTTCAGACTCTTCACCGTATGACCTAGGGCTCATGGTCATGTCCTTAACCCATTTACGGCTAAAGGAGTTAGCACATAGACCTCAATAATTTCTGAAGGACCCATGTGACCAAGGTCTAGGAATCCTACGCTAGGCCCGAAAGGAGTTAATTCTTCTAGATTTAGAACTCCAGAAGTTCAAAGATATGGGGTGTTTAAAACCTACCAGTTATAAATTGGGTGAAGGAAACTGATGGTTACGATTACCCACAAGGATGATTGGCACATGGAGGTTTCCTTATCCAGGGAAGATAGACTGACCCCACCATTAAACCTTGATCTATTTAGTTATAACGAAGTAATGTGAACCACTGATTCGAGATTACTCGGGAGCCCCCATAGTCATTGGATCTACGTAGAGGAAACTTTGGCAAATTCCTACTTCGGGATAATAGAGATGGTATAGCATCAAAGTCCCAGAAGGTCGGAGCTATGAATTTAGGAGAGTTGTGGGATTGGGGATTTTGTTAAGAACCCCTCTTAATCATCCGGTCATCCAGAGGAGGGACCCACGTACGGTACTTCGGGGAATTCCTACTTTGAGAGAGTGGAGAGGCGATAAATTCGAAACCCCTGAAGGTCGAAGCTGTGAAGTATCAAGAACCGTATATATAGGGATTCTTCAGGATCATCCCTGTCTATTGTATCTATTCCAAGGTCAGCTCGACATTGACCACTCCATGAGAAAGGAGAGAGCCACACCATGAATCTCCTAAGCACTGAAGTTACGAAGTAACGAAGGCTATAGATCTATGGGTTACGTGGACACACTGTGACCGTAAGATCAAATGACTTGGAAGGCGATCAGTTTGAGGTGACATGGTATGAAGATATCACCTAGGGTGATGTGGACCCATGTTTTATGTGCCATGTGTCACCTGTATCTGGACGTTTCACTGACCCTACATGCCCATTAAGATGTGACACGTGTCACCCAATATAGGGGCCATGTTTCCTCTCTTCCTTTCCACGTGTCATCTCTGGTAATTACCTGTTTGGTCCATGTGATAGTAGCAGTACTTGGAACCCACCTGTATTCATCATCACATTTAGTACATCACCCCATGTGAGAGTGGACTCTTCATAAGTATGGGACTTCAAGATTCCTAGGGTTTGGGATGCAGCATCATGGGAAGGGTGAAAGGCTCGAAGGATGGATCCACATGGAGATATTTCGGGATCCTTCAGGAATTGGACATGAGTGTGGAAAAGAAAAGGGACATTCATTACCGAAGTGTCGAATGTTGAATTCTCCTCTAAATTGTGTTTTAGATGATGATTAAGTCCCACTGTTGGTTTGGACGGTGGATGGACCTTCCTTGTGGGAGGTAGGAACATGGAAATGGTATGAACAATATGGATCCACATGGGTGCCATGTGTCCTGCAACCAACGAATGCCTGAAGGAATTCGAGAATCCATAAATTGTAAACCAAAGGTCGGATTAGAGCCTAGTAGTAGTCATTAGAAATCCGCGGGAAAGTAGAAGAGGATGAATCATCTCCGAGAGATGATTCAAGATTATTTGAGTAAGAAACGTTTTGATGCCCCGTCCCTAGAAAGGGTTCTTAGGGGCCGGGTGTGTTACAAATTGGTATCATATCATGGTTACAACACTTGGCCTGCTTGGGCTCATGAATGAATCACTTAAAAATATTATTTAAATAAAATATTATTTAAATAACTTTTAGGGATGACACCCTATCTTACCCCATTCCTAGGAGGCTTAGTTAAACCTCTATTGAAGAAAGAAATGGAACATTATGTTGTTTTATATGTTTTGAAAAATATAAACCAATACCTTACTGGAATTAATGGATCAGACCCATAACAGTTCTCAAAACTAGAAATGAATTACCAATCAGAGTTGTAGATGGAAGAGTTCTCCTCAAGAGTTAATGAGGAGATGGGGAAGAGTACCCATCTGCAATACTTCCATATGTGACCATGAGTTGGGTATTGAGACCCACACAACCTTGTTGAGGAACGAAAGAAAGAGGTAATTTTGTGGGCATAGGTAGAGAGAGAGAAAGAATATATGTGAAAAGAACATAGTCGGAAGAGAAATCTTGAGAAGAGAACAAGAGTTCTTGTAGTTCTCTGTTTCAAGGAAGAACTGGGAAATAAGCTCGTTCTGGGTGTAATAAAATACTGGGATGGTTTTTGTTACAAGTTGATAAACGAGGATGACAATAGACTGTGGAAGTACTCGGGTATACATTCTTGCTTGGTAAAGAGAAAAATCGCTACCAGGATCCTGTGGGAGGAGGAGAGTAACCTCCATCCCTAAATATCGTTGAGAAAGAATAAAGAGTCTCTCTCAGAGCATCATGGTCTAGCTTAGGGGTGGCCAGTGGTAAATCCATCAGGAGTGGTTGTGCCTATGGTTGGGTGGAAACATGCACCCCTTTCAGTAGTCGCTTCATGAACTCTAATTTCTGATTAGTATCTTCATACTCTATGTATTGAAATGGAAATGATGGTTGAATACATATATTTATCTATCTATGAATAATTTTTTTAATGACTGATCAAGATAGAGGTATGTATTTCCTCTGTGAACCCATGGTTTTGAATGGTATTTTTCGATCCTCAGCTTAACAGTTAGAGGGTTGTGGGATGTAAGTCTACAAGAGGGTCGGGGTAGGATTTATTGGAATGTTTAAACCTTGGCAACCTCTTGAATTTTCCTCTGCAGGAATACTAAGTTTGAACCCTATGGAAGGAGGGTGCCTCCTTTAGAATCTTCAATGTATGAATGAGGGCTCATGCCCATGTCCTTAACCCATTTACGGCTAAAGGAATTAGCACATAGCCCTCAAGAATTTTCGAAGGACCCATGTGACCAAGGTCTGGGAACCCTATGCTAGGTCTGAAAGGACTTAAGCCTTTTGGCTTCGGAACTCCAGGAGTTTGGAGCTCCGAGGTGTTTCAACCCTACCATTTATAAATCGACTGAAGGAAATTGATGGTTACGGTTACCCAGAAGGATGTTTGGTGCCTGGCGCTTCCCTTATCTGGGGAAGATAGACTCACCCCACCATTAAACCTTAATCTATTCAGTTATCGCGAAGTAGTGTGAGCCACCAATTCAAGAGTATTCAGAAGCCCCCTTAGACGTTGGATCTACGTCGAGGCAACTTCGTGGAATTGCTACTTCGGGAGAATAGAGATGTTATAGCATCGAACTCCCCGAAGGTTGAAGGTATGAAGTGAGGACATCTGTGGGATTAGGGAGTTCATTAATAACCCCTCTTAACCATCTGGTCATCTAGAGGAGGGACTCGAGTATGGTACTTCGACGAATTCCTACCTCGGGAGAGTGGAGTGGCCATAAAGCCAAAACCCTCGAAGGTTGGAGCTGCGAAGTATCAAGAACCATATATCTAGGGATTCTTAGGGATCCTCCATATTCGTTGTATTTATTCCAAGTTCAGCCTAACATTGACCACTTCAGGAGCAAGGAGGGAGCCACACCACGAATCCCCCAAACGTCAAAGTTACAAAGTAACGGAGGCCATAGATCTAGGGGTTACATGGACACACCGTGACCATAAGATCGAAGGAATTGGAAGATGATTAGTCTGGGGTGACGTGGTATACAAACATCACTCAGGGTGACGTGGACCCACGTTTGACGTGCCACATGCCACCTAGATTTGGATGTTTCAATGACCCTATGTGCCCATTAAGATGTGACACATGTCATCCACTGTAAGGGCCATGTTTCCTCACTGCCTTTCTGCATCTCTTCTTTGGTAATTACCTAGTGTGTCCATGTGGTGGTAGGAGTATTTGAGACCCACCTGTATTCGTTGTCGCATCTAGTACATCACCTCGTGCAAGAGTGGACTCTTAAAAAGTACAAGACTTCAGGATTTCAAGGGTTTAGGATGTAGCGTCGTGGTAAGGGTGAAAGACCCGAAGGTCGGATCCACGTAGAGATATTTCGGTATCCTTTAGGAATTCGAGACTCCAGAGGACATGCATGAAAAAAAGAAAAGGGGCATTCATTGTTGAAGGGTCGAACGTCGAATTCTCCTCTAACTTGTGTGTTAGATGATGATTAAGTCCCATTGTTGGTTTGGATGGTGGATGGACCTTCCCTGCGAGAGGTAGGAACATGGAAATGGTACGAACAAGATGGATCCACATGGGTTCCATGTGACCCTCAACCATTGAATGCCTAAAGGACTTCAGTAGGCCATAACTTGTAAACCAGAGGCCGGATTAGAGCCTAGTAATAGTCATTAGAAAGCTACGAGCGAGTATAAGAGGATGAATAATCTTGGAGAGATGATTCAATATGATTTGAGTAAGAAAATTTTTGATGGCCCATCCCTAGAAAGGGTACTCAGGGGTCGGGTGTGTTACAAATTGGTATCATATCATGGTTACAACACTTGGCCTGCTTGGGATCATGAACAAGTCCCTTAAAAACCTTATTTAAATAAAATATTGTTTAAAGAACTTTTAGGGATGAAACGCTATCTTATCCCATTCTTAGGA
>SNQJ01S0026423.1:22348-33857 GCA_010110895.2 Picea sitchensis | reverse complement strand
ATTCAAAATCATGTCTTAGTGAGACAAATATCAACCCTTCAAGTGAATAAGTATTGTAGAAAAGGGTGTCCTTCATTTGTAATACAAGTGTTGGACTATGTTGAGGACAAAAAACCAAGCCTAGAGGACCATCCCATATTGAGTGAGTATAAATATGTATTCCTAGAAGAGGTACCGGGTCTACCTCCAAGAAGATATATTGACTTTTCAATAGACCTTGCACCAAGAGAAGTGACAATTTCTAGAACACCCTACAGAATGAGTACACCAGATCTAGTTGAGCTCAAACTACAACTAAATGAAATTATGGACAAAGGCTACATTTGGCCTACTGTGTCTCCATGGGGAGCACCAACCTTTTTTGTGAAAAAAAATGATGACACACTTATGTTGTGCATATACTATAGGAAACTCAATAAGATGACCATAAATAATAAGAATCCCTTGCCAAGGATCGATGACTTGTTTCACTAATTAAGGGGTGCTACAATTTTCTCCAAGATTGACTTGAAGTATGGATACCATCAGGTCTAAATTGAGGATGAAGACATCTACAAAACATCCTTTAGGACAATATATGGTCACTATGAATTTGTGTTAGTGTCATTCGTGCTAACCAATGCACCAACCACTTTTATGTGCTTAATGAATAATCTACTCAGTAAATTCTTAGATAGATTTGTATTGGTTTTCATTGATGATATCCTAATCTATTCTCAGAATATGGAAGAGAATGATGAACATCTCAAGTTAGTGCTTCAAGTACTAAGAGAACATCGTCTCTATGCTAAGTTTAGTAAGTGTGACTTTTTCCAAAAACAAGTCCATTACTTAGGCCATGTTATTTGTGAAGAAGGGGTGGTAGTTGATCCTGACAAGATCAAAGCCATTATGGATTGGCCTAACCCAAATGATGTATCTGATATCATATTCTTTATGGTCCTATTAGGATACTATAGGAGGTTCACAGAAGGATTTTCTAAGATCTTTTTCCCAATCACTTCCCTTCAGAAAAAGGGAGTTAAATTCATTTGGACATAAGAATGTGAAGAGAGATTCCAAGATCTGAAATACCTTCTAACCAATGCACATGTGATAAAGATTGCATACCCAAGAAAAGGACTTCCTTGTGTGTACAGATGCCTGGAAGGAAGGACTCGGAGGAGTCATTATGAAAGAAGAACATGTAATTTTCTATGAATATAGAAAATTGAATAAGCATGATATCAATTATGTGACCCATGATCTACAATTGGTTTCCATAGTGCATGCTTTAAAAATGTGCAGGAATTACCACCTGGTAGAATATTTGTGCTTATGACAGACCATGGTGGGTTGACGTATTTGTTTGATCAACCAAAACTTAATTCTAGACAAGCTATATGGTTGGATCTCCTTAGTGAGTTTTATTTTGAAATCAAACACATTAAAGGAAAAGAAAATAGGGTGGATTATGACCTTAGCAGAAGTATGAAAATGATTCACTTAGAAGTGGTAAGCACCTGTGAAACGGATGTCAGGGAGATATTCAAGAGTGCAAAATAAACCAATGTATTCTTTGAGACTGTAAAATTGTACTTAGAACAAGAGCTCACAGGGCTGAAGTATGAAGTTTATCAAATGTTGAATGACGTCCTACTAACTTAGAAAGGTAGGTTGTCTATCCCGAATTGTGACAACTTGAATAGGTTCATGATGGATGAACTACACAAAAGACCATATACTAGTGATCTTGGTTATCATAAAATGATTAAGACCACTAGGAAATTGTTCTATTGGCCAGGGTTGAAGAAGGACATAGTTGATTACTTGGCTAAATGTCTATAATTCCAACAAGTTAAGGCAGAACACCGACATCCAACAATATTATTGCAACCCCTACCAATTCTAGAATGGAAATGGAAAACCATCTCCATGGATTTCATCACCGGATTACCAAAATTAACCAAACATAATGAGGCCATCATGGTAGTTGTGGAAAAATTGAGCAAGGTTGCTCAATTCATTCCCATCAAGTCAACTTGCAAGGCAATAGATATTTCCATTATTTTCATGAAATAAATATTTAGGTTGCATGGCATGCCTAAGTATATCATATATGTCAGAGTTACGAAATTTACTTCAAGTTCTTGGAAATATTCAATGGTTGGTTTTGAGACTAATTTTTTGTTTAGCACAACCTATGACCCTCAAACTCATGGACAGACAGAGAGGGTAAACCAACTATTAAAGAAAATGTTGAGAATGCATGCAATGCATCAACCTAAGAAGTGGGAAGACTACCTACCACTAGTAGATTTTTCCTAAAACAATGGCTATCAATATTAATTGAATATGAGCCCTTTTGAAGCCCTCTATGGTAGATAGTGCAAGATTCCAAATAGCTGGAATAATCTAGTAGATAGAATTAAAATCGGGCCATACATGCTGAAAGAAATGGAACAACAAGTAATTCAGATAAAAAAAAATCTGAAAATAGCTCAGGATAGACAGAAAATCTATGCAAACAGAAAGAGGACTCGTAGAGAGTTCAAAACAGGGGATCATGTGTATCTTCAAGTTAGACCCAGTAAAATCTCCTTGAGGATGGGAGCTTGTGCAAAGATGGCACCTCAGTATTGTGGACCCTTTGAAGTTTTGGATAGAGTGGGACCTATAGTCTATAGGATAGCACTCCCTCCCATAGTGAAGGAACATGATGTTTTCCATGTTTCATTATTAAATAAATATGTACATGATTCTAATCATATTATTGATGGAAATATAACTGAGAAGGGGGGGTGAATTATATATATATATTTATAATCTTGAAACTTTTCTTGATCTTTTCTAAATCATTCTAGATTATTATTAAATGTTTTGCATATATATAATATTTGATCAATCACAGAAAATACACAGAGACACTGATTTTCATGAGGAATCCCATAAAGGGAGAAAACCTCTTCTTCTTCTTCGGATGTCAATCAAGCTCCAACTTTCATGTACATCATAGTCTTTGAACACCAACTCAAATATGAGGCTACAACCTCTAATAGCAAGCTACGACTTGCAGAGAGCACCAACTCTCAGGTTTCCCTAGCACCTACTAGATGGAAGCACCAACTCCCATAATATCTTCTAGCACCAACTAGAATTTAGAGGACTACAATCCTCCCTAGCACCACCCTACCACACTAATTGAATATTACAAAACTTACATACTTGATCTGTCTCTTATCTGATCTGTCACAGCTTAATGTCTCTTATGCCTTCTTCAACTTCTATGTCTCCTATGCCTTCTACATTTATTTCTCTGTGATTCATCTACATTCTATTGTTGTGCCTCTTATGTTCTCTTCAGCTCCTACAACCCCTTATAAGTGCATGAATGACTATATAGAAAAAAAACTCATGTATCTCCTCTTGTAATGCGTTTTCCTTAAAAATCGTGACCCATCTGTGTTCGAATGTGACCCTTCTAAGTCCACTCCCGATGAAAAATGCAAACCATTTGTGTCAGAATGCAACCCTTCTGAGTCCACTCCTGTTGAAAAATGTGACCCATCTGTGTAAGAATGTGATCCTTCTCAAATACGACCCTTCTAAGTTCACTCCTGATGAAAAACACGACCCATCTGTGTAAGAAAGAAAAAGTGTGACCCTTCTGTGAAAGAGTGCGACCCTTCTGTGTATGCAAGAAAAGAGTGTGACCCTTCTGAGAGACAGTGTGACCCTTCTATGTAAGAAAGAAAAAGTGTGACCCTTCTATGAAAGAGTGCGACCTTTCTGTGTATGCAATAAAAGAGTGTGACCCTTCTGAGAGACAGTGTGACCCTTCTGTGTAAGAAGAAAAATGGTGAGACTCTTCTCTGTGAGAATTCAACCCTTCTATGTAGGAGTAAAAAAATGACCCTTCTGAGTCCACACATGATCAAAAAACTTGCCCCATATCTATCCTCCCTCAAATAAAAAAGGTTACCACTCCTCCAAGTCCCGTGCCCAATGAAAAAAAACGACCCTTCGAAATCCTTTCCTAGAAAAAAATCGCAACCCTTCTTCTTCTCGAAAAAATCACGACCCTTCCTCTTCTCCGGTGGTTATGCTGAGTATCCCTTTCTTCTCTGGAAGTTACTGTCAGTTGTATAGACACCTCAAAGTCCAAGGCACCCTCACCACCAAATTCCATATAGACCATCATCACCAATGTATTGAGAAACATCTAAAAACTATGTCAATTTTTGGAAATCCATGAAAGAGGAGAGTGCTCACCATCATGAAATGTATATTCCATAAAGTATGACCATAGGACCATAATAGACACCAAATATCCTAGGGCACTCTTTCCAATAAATTGATACATAAACCGTGCCAAAACCAACCCTTGAAAACCTAAGTTGTTGAAAAATGCATAAAGGAAGTGAGCGTTTTGCAAGAATAGTTGTCTATCTCATCAAGTATCATTGTAGGTGTACAATAGACAATCCAAGAGTTAGGGTGCTTCATCACAATATTCCAATAGAACATCATCACTAAAATCCTCATCAAACCCCCAAGGCGATCCAAAGTATGCCAAGGAGATGAGTGCCTATTGTTTTAATATCATTATGAAAGTATAATACACATGAAGAACCTCAGGGCTCCCTCACCAAGAGTGTATGATTCCCACAATCATGTTAATGTTGCTTGAAGGCCTAGGTAGCTCCACCAAAACAACAAGTAATATGAAAGAAGTCCAAAGGAGGTAAGTTCTCTACAAAATCCATTGTATATCACATCAATGATCAGCATAGGATCTCAATAGACATGTCGCATGTCAGGGTGCTCTCCTACACGCATCAAGTATCATGCATCTAGTGGAAATTAAGTGAGTGTTCCATGGAATCCATTGTCTATTTCATTAAGCTCCATCATAAGAGTAAATAGGCATGTAAAATACTAAATTGCTCCATAGAATCATATTGCATCATACCACACCAACAATGCAAGAAGCAACACCATGAAGTACTAGCATCACAAGCAAGCTTATCCAAACCCCCACATTGTCACAATCTATCCATTCCTGGTGCTATCATCGTTTCTTTCATGTTTTCCATCATCGTTGTTGTTATTTCCATCAATGAAAATCACACTCTTCCTATAAACGTGCCAACAATTATTGTCTGGTCTATTATTCAAGTGGAACCAGAGGGATAATTCCTACTAGAACATCAATGCATAATAAAAAATAAGGAGACCCCAATCAGGAAAAGAACCATTGCACATGTCAAGGTGCAATGGAAACACTTTGGCCCAGATGAGGCTACATGGGAAATGAAGGATGCCATGAAACAAGCATATCCATTTTTGTTTACTTCTGTACATACAGAGCACATCGGCATACAAAACATTAAGGATGATGTTCCTTTAAGGGAGAGGGGATTGTAATACCCTTTTTTTCCCCAATTTGTAAATATAACTATAACTGGCCAAGATACTGTGGAAGACTATATATGTGTGAATGTTTGATTTGATGAACCTTTGTATAAAAGGTCAATTTTTGTATTTTATCTTATTAATAGAAAATGGATAAGTGTTGCACAACTACTGAAAGGGGGATTTTCCAAGATAGACCATGGATTCTATGAAATATATAGTGAGGGGAACCATAAATGGTTGAGATGACCCCCCACCAAAAATGTACCTTACTGGAATTAATGGCTAAGACCCACAACAGTTCTCTGACCCAGAAATAAATTACCAGCCAGAGTGGTAGCAGGAAGAGTCCTCCTCAAGAGTTAATGAGGAGATGGGGCAGAGTACCCATCTGCAAGAATTCTAGACTTGACCATGAGCTAGGGATTCAGACCCACACAAACTCGTTAAGGAAGGATATAAAGAGGTAATTTTGTGGGAAGAGGTAGAGAGCGAGAAAGAAGATCTGCAAAGAGAGTATATTCGAAAGAGAAATATCGAGAAGAGAAAAAGAGTGCATGTAGATCTATGGTTCGAGGAAGAACTAGGAAATAATATCGTTTTGGGTGTAATAAGTGACTGGCATGGTTTTTGTTACAAGACGATAAATGAGGATAACGAGTGACTTTGGAAGTACTCGGGCATACATCCTTTCTTGGTACAGAGAAAACCTTTTGCCGGGATCCCATGGGAGTAGGAGAGTAACCCTTGTCCCTAACTATCGTTGAGCAATAATATAGATTCTCTCTCAGAGAATCATGGTCTAGCTCGGGGCTGTCCAGTGGTAAATCCGTCAGGAGTGGTTGTACCTATGTTTGGGTGGAAATAGACACCCCTTTTAGCAGTCACTTCACAAACTCTGGTTTCTGATAAGTATCTTCATACTTTGTGTATTGAAATGGAAATGATGGTTGAATACATATATTTATCTAACTATGAATCATTTATGTACTGAATGATTAATATAGAGTTATGTATTTCCTTTGTGAGCCCATGCTTTTGAATGGTCATTTTATTTCCTCGGCTTAACATTTAGAGGGTTGTGGGACGTAAGTCTGCAAGAGTGTCAGGGTAGGGTTTATTGGAATGTTTAAGTCTTATTGACCTCTTGAATTTACCTCCGTAGGAATGCTAAGTTCAAACCTTATGGAAGGAGGGAACCTCCTTTACACTCTTCACCATATGACTGAGGGCTCATGCCCATGTTCTTAACCCATTTACGGCTAAAGGAATTAGGGAATATCCCTTAAGAATTTCCGAAGGACCCATGTGACCAAGTTTTGGTTACCCTATGTTAGGCCCGAAAGGAGTTAAGTCTTATGGCTTGGGAACTACGGGAGTTTGGAGCTCTGGGGTATTTAGACCATACCGTTTATAAACTGGCTGAAGGAAATTGATGGTTATGGTTACCCACAAGGATGACTGGCACCTAGCGATTTCCTTATTCGAGGCATATAGAATTACCCCACCATTAAAACTTGATGTATTTAGTTATCGTGAAGTAATGTGAGCCACCGATTCGAGAGTATTCGGGAGCCCCCTTAGCCATTGGATATACGTTGAGGTAAATTTGATGAAGTCCTACTTCAAGAGAATAGATATATGCTATAGCATCAAACTCCCCGAAGGTAAAAACTACGAAGTGAGGAGAGCCAATGCACTAGCCACTTTTATGTTCTTAATGAATAATGTACTCAATAAATTCTTAAATAGATTTGTATTGGTTTTCATTCATGATATCCTAATCTATTCTAAGAATAGGGAAGAGCATGAATACTATCTCAAGTTAGTGCTTCAAGTACTAAGAGAACATCAACTCTATGCTAAGTTTAGTAAGTATGAATTTTTCCAGAAACATGTCCATTACTTAGGCCATGTTATTTCTAAAGAAGGGGTGGCACTTGAGCCTGACAAGATCAAAGCAATTATGGATTGGCCTACCCCAAAGGATGTATCTTGTAATATCCCCAAGGACGAACCTTGTTATAATCATGTTTATGAATTGTAAATCATGTTTTGTAGGCTGGTGATCCAAGTATATATAATTTGGTGGGCTTATGTGTTTATTAGGCCATAGATCCTAAGTGTTAAAGGCTAGGAGCTTGATTTTGTATATGTAATTATGAAGATCATTAATATAATATATAAACATTGTTGCATGCAGACCAACCACAAAGAAAGAGTGATGGGGGACTAAGCTTCCACAAGGTGGGTAAGGGAAAAGGGGATGAAAGGTTGGAAAGAGGGGATAAGCTTAGGGACTTAAGTCCTTGAGAATA
Source organism: Picea sitchensis (assembly GCA_010110895.2). NCBI lineage: Eukaryota > Viridiplantae > Streptophyta > Pinopsida > Pinales > Pinaceae > Picea > Picea sitchensis. The sequence continues at coordinate 26,145 of SNQJ01S0026423.1, read as the reverse complement.
ATATTTTATTATTATTCTAAAGCTATGTGACAAACACGTTTTTATCCTAAGTCCTGGGAGAGGCAACCATACACATCCAACATGTGCAAAAGGGAACACATTCTTGATGGAGTGCATGCAAATTCATTGTCAACATGTGTCGACCCAGGCGCATGCAATTTAACTCAATAATTGCGTTGTGATGGGGGTTCGTCCTCCATTCTGTAATTCATTGTCTGAATTGAGGGATTTTTTCATCTGATCTTTGCATGCCTCACACAGCTCTGAAACCCAAAGCCTATGATGTTTTCTTGAGAGGTCGATACACATCTGTCAGAACCATTGAGTCTGTGTTCAACCTCTATGTGGATTCCTTGTCTCGTACCCTGAAAACCAGTGGCAAACCCTCATGGATTGAGCCGTGTCACCTGTGTTTTTTGTGAGCCCAGACTATCCTCTCTTCTAGAGTCAAGCCATACCTGAATTGTGTTTGGGTTGTTTCCTTCTGTGTTTCCTTAGTGGAATTGACCAATTGTTGTTGTTTTTATCCTCACCTTATAGGAATTGGGCTGAAACTAGTTGAAGAAGTGGGTTGTCAGGCCCATGGTAGAAGAGGCAAGTTGTCAGGCCTGAGAGAAACTCTCTCTAGGTGAGAGAGTCTGCTAGGAAGTGGTTTTCTCCCAGAGAGAATCCAACACCANAAAAAGGGACTAGAAGGTTGGAAGGGGGGGGATAAGCTTAGGGGCTTGAGTCCTTAGGAATAATAATTTATTATTATTCCAAAAGCTATGTGAAATGTATGTTTTTATCCTAAGTTCCTGGAATGGGGAACATCTGAAAAAGGGAACACATGCTGATGGACCGCATGCATCCTCATGGGAGACATGTGTCGGCCCAGGCACATGCAATTTAACCCAAGAATTTAGCCATGATGGGGGTTGGTTACCCATTCTGTCATTAGTTGTCTGAACCGAGGGATATCTATGTATAAGCTCTTTAAATGTCACGTAGCTCTGAAAATCAAAGCTTGTGATGTTTTCTTGAGGAACCAATACACCTTTTTCTGAACTATTAAGTTTGTGTTCGACCTCTACATGAATTGCTTGTCACGCATCTTGCAAATTGGTGTTACCTGAATCGTGTTGTCTTTTAGTGACATGTTTCTATTTCTTTTTTACAATCCCCATTTTCCTGTTGCTACTGTCACCCATGACTTAGCCGAAAGCTTTTGTTGTTGCTGTCACATGTGAGTTGACTGAACGCTGATGTCATTGTTGATATCTTGAAATTGTGGGAATTGAATTAGGTACTGGTGGAAGAAATAGGTTTTCAGGCCCGTGGTAGAAGATACGGGTTGTCAAGCCTGTAATAAACTCTCTCCAGGTGAGGGAGTCTGCTGGGAAGTGGTTTTCTCCCAGAGAGAGTCCAACACCAGCTACAGAGCTCAGTGAATTCCTGATCCGACCTATTGCTGAGACCCAGAGAGGGAGGTGAAGCATAGATGGACTATTCTTGTGAAGGTGTATACTCCCGGGTGTAACACACATGTGAGTAATGGGAGTCCATGAGTAGTGGGTGTAAGAAGGCTCATGGAGAGAATATTTTGATTTCTCTGTGTAGTTTTCATGTAACCTCACCCTAGTCTAGGATTCCCTTACCATGGGTGGAGCTTAGTCCCAACTCGGGGGTGACCCACTGTTGAGCATGATGAGCAGTGAGGTCTAAGGTTGGGAGGTTCGGGGAAATTCTGCACGTGGTTGGTGGAGTTACTACTATTTCAAAGATAACTATATGCATGTGTTTAATTTCAATTAAAATGAATGTTTGCGATGCTCACAATATTATCATGTATTCTGTTGCAATGATAGTTTTTGTTGATTCCATTAATTATGTATGTTAGCAGTGATTATATTTTTACTCTGTTAAGCCATTTAAATTCTTTTAAATGCATACTATATAAAAATGAGAATGTTTCCATGTAGTAGCATTGCCCGACTAGTGGGTTGATGGCCGAGGTCGTTACAATATAGTATTAGAGCCCAAGGTCTCAACGTTGAGCCTAGATGGGCCAGATAAGTGGTCTTTGGACCCAAGGTTTCGAGAGGAAATTGTGTCTGGAGGACTAATTTTGAACCTTAGAATGTTTCTGAGTGCCAACGGGTTGCTTGGCCATGTACGAAGCTCAGGAGAAGTAGGGTAGAATAAAACCACGACTAGTGTGTTATTTGACCACAGAGAGGGAGGGCGCTCAACACTTAGGGTGTTGGAGCTATAGGATCTGTTTGGAAAGAAGGGAAAAAACCTTTACAATCGTTAGATCCAGAGAAGGTGCCAAGAGGATATCCGAGAATGCTTTCAGGAGTTTGGATGTCGGAAAAAGCGGGGTGCACTAAGGCACAAAACCCCAAAACCCGAAACTCTGAAGTCCTAAGAAGATCTACACCGTAGATATGGAAAAAAATATCTTGTCCATTGCATCAAGCAGAAGAGAAGAGAGTAATTTCGGGAGTTCAATTATCGAGAGAAGTGTGATGTGCTAATTCACAAACTCCCAAATCCCTAAATCATGAAATTCTGAAGAGCTGAAGTAGTGGGTTTGGTTGACGTCACATGGATGGATGTGGACCCATGGGATTTGTGCCACATTTCAGTGGGCCCCAAAATAAAAGTAGATGTAGTGGGGCCAAATGGCATCACCTGAGGTAAAGTTGAACTTCTTAAGTACACGACATGTCACCACTGTGGTTGGTGACAGTTGTGCTGTGGGCCTAGTGGCTAGAAATATCAGAAGTTCGAAAGTTGGGAGTTAGAGAGGGAAGTGAGTGTGAGAGCCTCAAGGACCAAAATATTGAAACCATGAAAACCGAAACCCCAAAGTTCTGAATAGAGAACCTAGAGATATAGTGCTTGGTCATGAACCATGATCATGTGGGTTGGGAAACTGAGAAAAAAGGGGCTAATTCCTGAGTGCACTAGAGAGACGAGGAGAGCTCAGAAAATTCATGGAAAGTAAAATTTTTCTTGAATCAAGTTGTTTATTAATGTCGTGGACTTTGATAAGGAATAATGACCTGACATATTCAAGTTGTCTGCACATTGTGATGAAAAAGTTCAACAAGAACCAGAACCGAATAGAATTTCCACTGAGTGCAAAAGAAATGGAAAGGGAACAGAATGCTTCTAGTTCCGATGATGAAGCCAAAGGAATGGATGTTCATTTGGGGGTTGAAGGATACAAATCCAATGGCCATGGAGAAGAGACAGATAAGGAAGAAAACATAAGGAAGAACATTGAAGGATTGCAAAAAGATGCCCAAAATAGTCGAGCAGATAGGGGAAAGCTTAGAAAATCTCAGGAAAAACAAGGAGAATTCAACACAAAGTTGTTAAAGAGTTTAGAGAGAATAGAAAATAATTTGGATAAGGAGAGTGACTCGAGAAGAACAGGTAGTCACCAGACTTCTGAGGGAAGAAGGTCAAGGAGTGTGGGTAGACAACATCATCAGTCCCAAAGTCGCTCCAAGACAAGGACACACAATAGTTCAGGCCCATCTCCTACCAAAAAGAACAGGAGATCTGGAGTGGATGAATTGAAGGGAGAGATGAAAAATCTTAAGCCTCCTAAGTTTGATGGAGAACATCAGAAGGAGGAAGATGTTGAAACATGGTTTCTTTGTATGAGGAAATACTTCCAACTACAGAATTATTCCTCTCATGTGGAAGGAAGAATTGGGATGTATCATCTGAATTATTTTGTGATTAGAATAATATTATGTATGAAAAATAAGTAGGTCCCTTGTCTATAAAAGGTGATCATA
>SNQJ01S0026422.1:172698-185033 GCA_010110895.2 Picea sitchensis | reverse complement strand
TGCTCACCTCAATGGTTGGGTAATTAGGTTTTCTTCCATAGGGTATTTGTCTTGCCATCTCACAAGTGTGGGTGGGAACACTCTAATTGGGAGAGCTTAGACCTCCATGATTTGGAGGCCCGTGGGGTATTTGATCCAGGTGGATCTCAATATACCTTTTCCACTGAATCAACATTTCAAGCCTATGGTTTTGAAAAATAGTGATATTCACCCTTTTGATGGGGAATAGAATGTAACGAAATCTTCATTTGTTAGTTGCAAACATCATGTAATAATTTCCTAGTGGTCTTATTTACATGTGTACAACATAGAATTAATGCAGTGGATCCCATTAGAACTCTACATTTAAGCACGCTCAGGCTAGAGCAGTATTGGGATGGGTGACCGCCTGGGAAGTCCTAGTGTTTTACATGCCTGTGACATTTTATAAACTTATACCCATTTATCCCACATGCATCATGGTAATTGGTCCCCTCTCATTCTCTCATATATAATTGAGGTGAAGGATGCCCTTTAAGCATGCAATGGAGTGTGATGTAAAGCTTGTTACGAATAATGCGTAGCCAACATCTCTTTCTTTTCAGAGATAAGCTATCCCATTCTGCCAGTTTGTGTTCTATAATGTTTTTCTCTCTTATTCATTAATAGAAGTTGGGTTTCACTATATTTTTGTGTTTCTTGCAATATCTCAGTGTATTTCCTTGTTATATCTCTGCTATATTTTTGTCTTCATGTCGTTCTCAAAATAATATGGATCAGTGGTATCAGAGCAGTCAACTCCTTTCCGTTTCTCATAGCAGGTCCCCGATGAGGTCAGGGTATAGAGAGTTGGGTCTCAAGCTAGTTTCGCTTGAGGAAAACTGCTCTCGCCAGCCCAAGCAACCTCCTGTGGTGGAAGAAAAGGGAGATGATAGAGAAGGAGATCCTTTCAAGACGTTGCTTGAGGAAGCCCTCATGCGACATAGGAACAAGATGATGGACAACTAAGCTTAGATCCTTCAAAGACTACTGATGGTGGTGGCCGAGGCATCCTTGAAAATCAATCATTTCATAGGTGTGACACCCTTCAAGGTACAAGTCAATTTTGATATCCCCTTATTTGAAGGCCAGATAGATGTAGATGCTCTAGAAAAATGGTTGAATATACTAAAAGGCTATTACTCTGTCCAAAACAATTTCGACCGTGAAAAGATCACCTTCGTGCTCCTTAAATCCCTTCCCCATGTCAGAGCTTGGTGGGAAGGTTATTGGGAGAGGTACATTGCGAGTGAATCTACACCATTCAGAAGAGAAGCCACTTGGGAGGCCTTTGTAGATGCCCTAAAGGAGAATTTCTACCCTGTCAGAAACTATGATGACCAGTACATGAAATGGACAACTCTGTGTCAGAAAAGAGACTAGAGGGTGTTAGAGTACACTAACATCATTCATACCTTATGCTCAAAGTTGGGTATTAAAGACTCTGGGTAGCACTTGGTTTTGAAGTACCATAGTGGTCTACACATGTACATCCAAATAGAGATGGATTTCTTGGATGTCTCCTCACTAGGAGTTGCTTATCAATATGCAGTCAAAATCGAGCAAAAATTCAAGCAACGGAGTAAGCAGGAGTTTGGGTTTGAAAATATGCCAAAACAGAAGCATGGAAAATGAAACCCTAACTCACATAACGAAGGACATATCAACAAGGAAGGCAAAACTCAAGAGAGCCAGTCTAAGACACATGCAAAGAAGGGAAACATGAAGTTTAAGAAAGACACCAAGAAGTGGTGTGAGTTCCACAAAATCCCCTAGCACAACATCGATGAATGTCGCTCAAAATAGTCATTGGTGGCCGAGCTCAAAGAAAAAGAATTAGAACTTGACTTGGCATTTGGTTCAGAGCACAATAAAGGGAAACAAATCATCAATGTACAATCCACTTCTACAATCGTGGCCACAAGAATACAACCAGAAGAACCAGAGGAACTTGAGGAGGGGGAGCGCCTCTTCCACTCACAAATGTGGGTAAAGGGGACCCCACTGCATTTCATTGTTGACAAAAAGAGTTAGAACAACCTGGTATCAGTTGAGGTTGTTAATAGATTGAAGCTTCCAACGATGCCACACCCACAACCATACACCATCAGATGATTGAGCTGGGGACGAGACATCTGTGTTAGCCAACAATGTCACATGTCCTATGGCATCAAGCCCTTCAAGGATGAGGTAGTGTGTGATGTTTCCCCACTTGAAGTTTGTGATGTTCTTTCAACACAACCATATATGTGGAAACAACATGCTATCTATGAGTCTCGACCCCGCTGCGTCATTGTTACTCTGGGAGCTCAGCTCTACAGGGTACTAGAGGTAGCTCCCACTACTACCACTTCATTGATATTGGAAAACAATGCCGTGAAGTAATCTCTCAGACCACAAAGTTTTCTTTCTTCATGATCCAGTCATATGGTGAACAAAAGGTCATTGTGACCACTACAAACTCGGCCCAAGACGTTTTTATCCAACAGAAGCAGGTAAAAAAGATTATAGAGGAGCACAGAGAGAATGAGAGTCTTCCATATGTTCAACATAGCTATATTGGCCATGACCCTTTTCATGTGAGCTTGGGGTTCCAACCATTAGCCCCCATTGATATAACTCTTCTTGCTGCATATTCATGGACATAGTCCTCCCACACTTAGACCAAGGCAAATCCTACATCTAGATTTGTTGAACAGATCCAACACCTCCAATGGGTTCATGACATGCTTCCACAGACAAAGTACAAGCATGACATCTACTTCAACAAGGCAAGTGACTCACCAAGGTTTAGATTCAGCAAAATTTTCCCCGTCTCTTGAGGGAACTTGATGTAATGGGGACCATTGCTTCCTAAGGGGGGATGAGTGATCCAGGTGAATATCAATGGCCATCCACCTTTTCCATTGAATCAACATTTCAAGCCCTTGGTTTTGAAAAACCATGATATTCACTCTTTTTATGGGGAATGGAATGTAATACCATCTTCATTTTTTACTTACATACATCGTGTAATATTTTTCTAGTGGTCTTATTTACATGCCTACAACATAGCATCAATGTAGTGGATCCCATTAGAACTCCGCAGTTAAGCATGCTGATGCTAGAGTAGTACTGGGATGGGTGATCGCCCGAGAATTCCTAGTGTTTTACATGCCTATGACATTTTATAAACTTATACCAATTTATCGCACATGCATCATGGGAATTGTTCTCCTCTCACTCTCTCATATATAATTGAGGTGAATGAGGCCCTTTAAGCATGAAATGGAGTGTGATGTAAATATTGTTGCAAATGACGCATAGCCAACATCTCTTTGTTTTCAGAGATAAGCTACCCCATTCTGCCAATTTGTGTTCTATAGTTTTTTCTCTCTTATTCATTAATAGAAGTTGGGTTTCACTGTATTTTTGTGTTTCTTGCAATATCTCGGTGTATTTCCTTGTTATATTTTTGTCTTCATGTCGTTCTCAAAATAATCCGGATCAATATTGCTCTTACCATCTCATAAGTGTGGATGGGAACTCTCCAATTCTTATTTGGGGGAGCCCAAACCTCCAGGATTTGGAGGAAATAAGGGACTCTACCCTTGGTGTTTGTGGCAAGAGGCCTATTGGTAGTAGGTTGGTTTGACACTCAAGGAAAAGGGGTAACACTATACTTGTTTCTAACGGTGAAGAAGACAATGTAGTGCAATTTTTGGAAGAGGAATATTTTGCCCTTATTAAGAAGCTCAAAACAAGCAACTTTGCATTGTCTTGAATAGGAATCCCATGGAGGAGGCTTATATAGAAGTTGCCAAGCTAGAGAGGGAGGCATGGCTGGTGTTAGCACATGTAAATTTTCACATGAAAAATTGTAATTTGGGCAAACTTGATTTGATGGCTGAAGCAGCAGAGAATCGAACCACTGGAGCTTGATTGATTCATTTTTGCTATTTTGACCTTTTTTTGAAGGTTACATGCATCAAAACCCTAATTTTTAAAAATTCCTTAGAGATTTGAAGATTGCATGCAAGTTCACAGTGTTTTTGATCAAAGGATGGACTATTACAGGTGATGATATCATATTTCTACCCATACATATGCTGGAGTGTTTTTGTTTTGATATAAGAATTGTAAATGCAAAATTTGTAGTTGCACAGCAACCTTGCTGGGCAATTGTAACAATCCTATTTTTAAGCAGCAAAATGAGGTTTCCTTGTCAAGTTTTGAGTGGGAAGCTCAATCAGTTGAGTGATAATGAGATAGACACTATGAATGCATCAATATAAGCAGTTTATCACTCAGAGGTAATTTGGGCTCATTCATTGCAGTTTCACATATATTAGGGTTTTTAAGTTTTGAGAGGCAAATGATTTTTTGAAGGAGGGCGAAGGGGTTCTAGGGCACCCTGTCATCATCATGAAGCTATTATCACCATCAAATATTTTCATCTATCATCCAAAGTGAAAAAGAATGGACAAAATGCAAAAAGGGGGTTTCGTTGTGCAATTGTCCTAGTATTATTTTTGAGCAACAAAGTGGGTTTCATCTTGTCCTTTTTTGAATTGGAGGTCAAAACAGTTAGAATATGATGTCTCAGACATCATCATTGTATCAACTTGATCAGGTTATCAGTCAGTACATGTAGCTTCATTTTTTCAATATTGAGGCACATTAAGGTTTTGAAGATTTGTGAAGGTAATGATGTTTTGAAAGAGGTTGTAGAGGTTCTAAGGCCACCTATCATCATCATGAAGACTAAATTTACCATCAGTCACTCATCACACAACATTCAAATCTAAAACAAGATGAAAAGGAAGTTGTTGTGCACGAGCGCAAGGCACGCTGCACAAATGACTGTTTTAGTGGTCAACTTCAAGATTGCTTTCTGACCAACTAGAGAGGAGTTTTGAAAAACCCAAAGATGTTTTTGTCAAGAATGGACCCAATAAAAAAAGCCTTTCTCATAGTTGCAACATGTGTTATAGTTTGGGAGTTTTGAATGAATATTTACAACCCATTTTTCCAGATTTAAGCATTTAACGTTTTCCTGTTTTAGTCGTCATCTTTGGGCGCATATTTCGAGAAGTTGGAGAAGAATTTAGACGTTTTTGTCAAGCACGGACCCAATAACAAAAAACTCTCTCATTTTTTTACACACGTGTCATGATTTGGAATATATGAGATGATCTTTGAGGCCTATTTTCCAAAATTTCGCCCAACCAGATTTGCTGACAAAATTATAGAAGTTTTTGAAATTCGACTTGATGGACCTCCAACTCAGCAAGGTTGACCCCAAATTGATTTGGATATTGAAGCTTGAATATTGTTCTCTCAAATCCCATGATTTTATCTCCATTTAGCCCATTTTAAGTGAGTCAAATATCGGATCCTAGATAATAGGATATTGACAGATTTTGCAAATATCTTATCCCTAAAGCATTGTAACAACTCTCTATCTTTGGGAAAAGATGGATTTCGACCCCCTTAGGATAGAATATGATATTTTTCTATATATTTAATGAGGAGAGAGGTCCAAAGGGGGTTGGTTTGAGAGGGAGAGAAAGACCTGGTGCATTTTGTAAATCTTCTGAAATTTTATTTGCAAAGTGATTAATCCAAGAAGCCCATAACTCTTTCTTGCAGAGATTCATGTGTTAGTATGTTTTCATTCTGTGATTATCTCATGTGAATGTGTTTCTTCATCTCAATTACCATATTAATGTGTATGTCTTCTTAATATTCAATCAAGATATATGTTTCAGAATTCATCTGTTGTTGATGCTCTATTTCATGTGATTGAATATTTCACCATTTCATCTAAAGCTATTTTAGAATTCACCCTTGTTAGGTGCTCTACTATAGTGGATTGTTTATCCTTAATTTTGTTATCACCCTAATGTAATTAAGTGACTGAAAGGATGTTAACTATCTTTCCTCTGTCTTGATTGGTTCATTTACCAGTGGATGGTCATTTTGATCTATTCTTAGAAGACTCCATTGCCTAATGGTTTATCCTTCACCCTGTTCAACCACAATAAAAGTTTAAAATCCTGTCAAAACCCACAGATCTGACCTTTGTTTTCAGCTATTGAACCTTCTTTGAGCTTATCTTCAGTTAGAAAATCCATTCCATTCCCCATCCAAAGGGTGAATATCACAAGTTGATGAACTTTGATCATTTACATGCTCTATCTACTTGAGTATTTTGTATATATCTGAATTTCTACCTATTAATAGAATGATACTTTTTACTTATTAAAAAAATATAACTTTAACAATTTTATGTGATAGTTTATTTTTTGTTTAGTTTTAGTTTTATATTATAATGTTTTTTAATTTTTTGAATAATGTTATTGTTTTTATGTTGATATCTTTATTAATAAATAAATAAATAAATACACATAGGACGACCATGTTTTTAAGCAAAACAATGTCAATAATATGATGATGATGATGATGATGATGATGATGATGATGATGATTCTAATGATGGTGGTTAACGTCCACTGAGACCAAAATTGGTCTATCGAACCTTAATACAAATAAGAGATTACTTGGATTTCTTTAAAATGTTATTTCGATGCTTGAAAAGCATTAAGAGAAGCATTCCAAGATCACTAAAGTTTTGATGACTTAGATGGTTAGGAAGGTCGGTATTGGGACAAATATTTGGAAATTGGGATCTAATTTGGGTATATGCAGGGCATTCTATGAGAAAGTGCTTTTCATCTCCAACCCTCTTGGTGTCACAAATGTGACATATTATTTCTTGCCATGGTGTTTTGGGGATTGTCCAACACCCAGTTTCACTATGCAGCTCATGATAATTAATCATTATTTTAGCAATGTTGATTCTCTTCTTTACACTAGTCAAAACAAAGAGATGTTTTTTATATTCAAGATTATGGATAACCACCTCCTTATAATATCTTAATTTTCTTTTATCCTCTAATTCTTTATCACACCATAGATTCTCCTTAAATTTAACTTGTATAATATTTTTAATGCCATTGATATTCTGCAGAATAACTTCTTCTTTTATTCCCCAATAATTTAGCCAAGACTTGGCATCATTATGCCATCCCCACTTGAGCTGTTGGTGTTTTTGGCTAGATTTTGAAGCAATTTTGGGGAGCCTCTTGTTATCCATGTTGTTTATCTTGTTATTGTACATTAAGTACCTAATCATAGTTGTGCTCTCAATGGGGGGAAGGCTCGCTTCGATGAGGAGGATAGGATAGGGTGTATTGCCCTTAATTTTAAGATTATAAGTTATAAAATTCTTTTGGATTTGCTCTATCTTTCTCTAGGATTCTTGAGAGATACTACATCCCCAAACTTCACATCCCTACAAGATAACAATAGTGACAAGAGTCTCAAAGAGGAGCTTTTTCTTATCCCAAAGACAAAGGTTTGTTAATTTACAATTATTTTCAAGCTCATAATAAGCTTTCCACCCTCCATTTATCCTTTTCTCAATGCTATAGTTCCAATTGATCTTGTAATGAAAATTGGTTCCAAGATACTTGTACAAAGACACTTCCTCTAAGATATTATTGTCATATACAAAATTATCGTGGGTGATCTTGTTGGATTTAATGATCATAGCCTTTGTTTTTTCGGTGTTCATAGTCATACATGTACTAGAGAAGAAGTCCTTGAGGATTCTAAGTTGCTTACTAAGGTCATAGAGATTCCTTTCCACAAGAACAATAACATCGACATAGAGAAGAAGGATGATTACTATACTAGCAAGAATTGGTCCAACACAACCTACAGCTTCCAAACAATCTTCCAACTTGTCAATGTAAATGCCAAAAAGGGTAGGGGATACGAGACAACTTATAAAAGTGGAAATCCTTTATTTTTCAAAATAAAATGATGCTAATACATATATTGCTAAAATCTTGAAAAGAAGGAATTTTTTTTTTTCTTACAAGTAGATTTTGTTGAAGAAGAATTTTTACACGACAACAATAATTTCAATTTGAAATTCAAATTGACATATTATCCAATATAAACTTTTCTTTATTCATTTTTTTTTACTTATAACGATAAACACAAATTTAACTCATTAGGATTAATAAAAAAATCTAGAGACAACACTTCACAATAAAACAAATGGGTAAGAGTGAGGAAATTATATATGATTCTCCAATCCTATTCAAAATTTTCAATATTGCAAATATAGATATTTGTCCAAACTTTTTTATGGGACATGGAACTAACTAAATGCCCAATAAACATTACACACACACATCTATGTGTATGCGTGTGTGTGTTTCAATTGGTTCTAGCCTGAGTGGTAGAGAGGAGAAGTTGCTATCCTCCCCACCTGGGTTCATGATCCGGATTATTTTGAGCACGAAATGAGAGCAACGATATAACAAAGAAATATACAGAGATATTGCAAGGAAGCCAATAATATAATAGATATATATCACAGATATAAAAATAAACACAGAGATACATTAATACACAATTTCTATTAATGAGCAAAATGTACAGAAACTGTAAAAATACAGAGTGTAGGAACTCGCTAGAATGGTGGCAACTTATCTATGAGAAGAGATGTGATGGCTGCACTCATTCACAAGAAGATGATTGTCACAATGAGGATCCAAAGGCATTTTTAACATAAGGAAAATCCAAAACTCTAACCCCGGAATAAGAAAAGCCAAAAGGTTTGCGGGCCTTGATGGGGGTAGTTGATACGTTAACTTCCTGGGGGCGTAACTTTTGTATACGATATTCGTTTAGGGCACTCGATACATCGTTGGAAAGGTCTATCTCAGAAGAACACATTTCGACTAGCCCGAGCTAGTCCTAAAAATAGTTGGTCGAGCCTGAAGTGCCCAAAAAACATCATTTAGGGCCTCAAAATGGCCTCGGAAGTTTGGGACCTAAAAAACTACCAAGGTGGAAAACTATTTTTCGAGCCACTGGAATTGGTGGGTGGCCATCGATGTCCACCTGGATCAGTTTAAATCCTACTTTGTGACATGTTCTCTCTTTGCAAGCTAATTTTTTATTGGGGTTGACAAGGTACCTGCAATCTGATCCTCACATATGAGCTAGAGGGTGGGAGTGTGCCAAAATGGATATGGAGGCACACACGCTTGTGTGTGTGTGTGCGAATTGGGTCTAGCTTGGGTGATTGAGAGAAGTATTATTATCCTCCCCATCCAAGATCAATTCCTGCAAGTGACATGTTGAGCTCTCAATGAGTATATTGTTGTATGGGCCTTGAACCCTGAATAATCCAATTTACGTTGATTAACATCCTCACAATGAGGAGAAGTGCCCGATGAGTTTCCCTAAATATGTATTTTGCGAAAAAATAACACACACACACACACACACACACACACACACACACACACACACACAAAATAGAGAGAGGGGTGCATAGTCAATTGGATGTAGCTCGAGTGGTTGAGAGTAAAAGTTGTTAACCTCCCCACCAAGGTTAAAATCCCACTTTGTGTCTCTTTTGTTCTTAATGAGCCAATTTTTTATGAACTATATATGATTTAGTCACGAGTTGTTGATGTGGCCTTGTGCCATGAAGAATTTAGGGTTTACCCTGGGTACCATCCTCATAATGAGGGGAAGTTCCTAGGTAGTTTGCCTCGAGATGTGTCAATATATAGATGTGTCTGTGTAGCATAGTAGGCTAGCTTGAGTGGTTGAGTTCTTTGAGATTCAAGCTCATGTAAAATCTCTCGGTGTTAATCCCTTGGGCTAGATGCCTCTATTGCATGCCTCACTCAATGTCCCTACCAAGTTAGGAACCATAATCAATGCCAATGGGTTTACATTGGGTACCATTAATGAAATGTGAGGAATTCCCTGTGGGTTTCCCCATAGGTTTTCCTTGGAAGAATAATTTCCCACACGCTCTCACATATTAAGCATTTCGAGTAAGGAAATTAGTATTGTAACATACCCACTACGGGAACTAAGATTTTTCGGCTTTTTCCTTCTTTTCACCGAGGAACAGAATTCCCCGAATACCTATGGGGCCTGATACAGACCCTGCCATCCCTTATCCGTACTCATATGATCGGCGACTATGACCATAGGCCTTACTAGAGAGGTACTTTCAACTTTCACGATTTGGGAAATTGCACTGCATGCGATCCCCTGCTCTCTTGTCTCTCGAAGTGCCGAAATCCGAAGGGGACCACTAGTTTGTCATAACTAAAAATTACCTCGGATTTAAAATATGGCACTCCACTTTTTGGGGTTTACTCCATCGAGATTTCAGGATGTGCGATGACAGGAGGTCTCGCACCTGGGTTTCCCGGGATCTGAAACTCCGAAACACCAAGCTCTAACATGCTTCACTATTTCGGGGTTTCCTCCATCGGGATTTCGGGATGTGCGACGACAGGAGGTCTCACACCTAGGTTTCCCGAGAGCCAATATTCCGAAACACCAAACTCTAACATGCTCCACTATTTTGGGAATTTATCCATCGAGATTTCGGGATGTGCGATGACAGGAGGTCTCGCACCTGGGTTTCCCGGGAGCCGATACCGAAATATGATAACTTTTCCACACTCTATCTTTCGGGATATCGCAAGTCGGGACTTCGGGATTTGCAAGTACAAGGGATCTCGCCCTTGGATATTCCGAATGTCGAAACACCAAAATATCGGGATTTAGCAATACACTGTTATTTCAGGATTTCGCATGTCGGGATTTTTGGACTTGTGAGTACAAGGAAACTCGCACTTAGGTACCCCAGGTGCTGAAACGCCGAAATGTCCGAACCCCTCCACACGCTGTCATTTCAGGTTTTCGTGAATCGAGTTTTCGGGACTTGCGAGTACAGGAGAACTCACACTTAGGTACCCCGGGTGCCGAAACTCCGAAAACTCATAACTTACCCACACGCTAGCATTTCGGGATTCCATATGTCGGGATTTCGCGAGTTGTGAGGACAAGGGTTCTTACCCTTTGATCTCCCGGGTGCCAAAAAGCCGAAACGCTTATCGGACACCACGTGTATTCTACAGCTGGATGATTCAAGTACTCCCATGGGTCTTGGAATCGACGGTCTCGATTTCTTCGCTACTTACGAAGGTTAAAAGGGGTCGAGGCATTAATGCCTGCATTCCTTCATTCAATTTAACAGTCGTAACATACCTTAGATCCTCCGAAAGGATCTCATTCGTGCATTTAGCAAGAGGAAGGGTATCCTGGGCACCGAACCTCCGAAACATCACAACTCATCCATGCTAGTTCTTTTTGGGGTTTTGCTAATTGGGATTTCAGGACTGGTGAGTACAAGGGAACTTACCCTTAGGTGTCCCGGGTACCGAAACGCCGAAACATCACAACTAATCACGCTATACTCATTTCGAGGTTTCGCAAGTCGGGATTTCGCGTCTGGCGAATACAAGAAAACTGACCCTTGGGTTTCCCGGTTGCCGAAACACCGAAATACCGAGCTCTAAGAGACCCACTCTCTCTCTCTCTCGTGCAGGGTTTTCAAACTTAGGCCTTAAAGTCCTTCGCCAGGTTCCTCGGAAGATTTCCACCAGGTTTTATGACTAGACTGAGAGGTCTTCTTAAATCCCTGAACTATTAACATCTGTGATAGATAAAAGAAAATTCAGGATTTTACCAAGGTGGTAGTCCTTTTAGGGAACTTACCCCAGCTCTGGAATGTAAGGGAACGATCCCGAAAGGGTGTCCCTGTGAGGAATTCTATCCAGGGCAGCACAAGAGACAAATAAGGGAAACCACCTCCCAAGAACAGACTTAAAAACTGGATTCGTTCAAATACATATATCTATATATAAATAAGCCGAATGTAGTCATTCCAACATAAGCATGCAACCACCATTCCGATAAAAGCACCATACAAACATTTCTACATAGAAACCATTATAAGTGTTCAAACCATGAACATACATTCCAAGATATTTAAATTCAAGATACAAGATATAACACTTATCAGAAAAACACCGAGTTTGATGCAACTTCTGAGAGGGGTGCTCGTTTCCACCCAACCGTAGGCTCAACAACTCCGAATGGCTTTACCGCTAGCCACCCCCGAGCTAGATCACGATGCTTGAGACCCTCTGTCTCGGTTATTCAGCGATCGAGAACGAAGGTTACTCTCCTTCTTCTCTGCTATCGCTCACTCTGTATTTTGTTCTAGAGTTCTAATGCAGGCACCACCTACTATGTCGAAGCAGATCTTCGATTCCGCCATTTTCTGTACTGGAATCTTTCTTGCATATGGTCTTCATCATTCTTTGACAGGGCTAAATTAGCTAACTGTCACTAACATTTGCAATTTGGTTCGATTTGGC
>SNQJ01S0026422.1:162202-172688 GCA_010110895.2 Picea sitchensis | reverse complement strand
CCATCACATCTCTTCTCATAGATAAGTTGCCACCATTCTAGCGAGTTCCTACACTCTGTATTTTTACAGTTTCTGTACATTTTGCTCATTAATAGAAATTGTGTATTAATGTATCTCTGTGTTTATTTTTATATCTGTGATATATATCTATTATATTATTGGCTTCCTTGCAATATCTCTGTATATTTCTTTGTTATATCGTTGCTCTCATTTCGTGCTCAAAATAATCCGGATCATGAACCCAGGTGGGGAGGATAGCAACTTCTCCTCTCTACCACTCAGGCTAGAACCAATTGAAACACACACACGCATACACATAGATGTGTGTGTGTAATGTTTATTGGGCATTTAGTTAGTTCCATGTCCCATAAAAAAGTTTGGACAAATATCTATATTTGCAATATTGAAAATTTTGAATAGGATTGGAGAATCATATATAATTTCCTCACTCTTACCCATTTGTTTTATTGTGAAGTGTTGTCTCTAGATTTTTTTATTAATCCTAATGAGTTAAATTTGTGTTTATCGTTATAAGTAAAAAAAAATGAATAAAGAAAAGTTTATATTGGATAATATGTCAATTTGAATTTCAAATTGAAATTATTGTTGTCGTGTAAAAATTCTTCTTCAACAAAATCTACTTGTAAGAAAAAAAAAAATTCCTTCTTTTCAAGATTTTAGCAATATATGTATTAGCATCATTTTATTTTGAAAAATAAAGGATTTCCACTTTTATAAGTTGTCTCGTATCCCCTACCCTTTTTGGCATTTACATTGACAAGTTGGAAGATTGTTTGGAAGCTGTAGGTTGTGTTGGACCAATTCTTGCTAGTATAGTAATCATCCTTCTTCTCTATGTCGATGTTATTGTTCTTGTGGAAAGGAATCTCTATGACCTTAGTAAGCAACTTAGAATCCTCAAGGACTTCTTCTCTAGTACATGTATGACTATGAACACCGAAAAAACAAAGGCTATGATCATTAAATCCAACAAGATCACCCACGATAATTTTGTATATGACAATAATATCTTAGAGGAAGTGTCTTTGTACAAGTATCTTGGAACCAATTTTCATTACAAGATCAATTGGAACTATAGCATTGAGAAAAGGATAAATGGAGGGTGGAAAGCTTATTATGAGCTTGAAAATAATTGTAAATTAACAAACCTTTGTCTTTGGGATAAGAAAAAGCTCCTCTTTGAGACTCTTGTCACTATTGTTATCTTGTAGGGATGTGAAGTTTGGGGATGTAGTATCTCTCAAGAATCCTAGAGAAAGATAGAGCAAATCCAAAAGAATTTTATAACTTATAATCTTAAAATTAAGGGCAATACACCCTATCCTATCCTCCTCATCGAAGCGAGCCTTCCCCCCATTGAGAGCACAACTATGATTAGGTACTTAATGTACAATAACAAGATAAACAACATGGATAACAAGAGGCTCCCCAAAATTGCTTCAAAATCTAGCCAAAAACACCAACAGCTCAAGTGGGGATGGCATAATGATGCCAAGTCTTGGCTAAATTATTGGGGAATAAAAGAAGAAGTTATTCTGCAGAATATCAATGGCATTAAAAATATTATACAAGTTAAATTTAAGGAGAATCTATGGTGTGATAAAGAATTAGAGGATAAAAGAAAATTAAGATATTATAAGGAGGTGGTTATCCATAATCTTGAATATAAAAAACATCTCTTTGTTTTGACTAGTGTAAAGAAGAGAATCAACATTGCTAAAATAATGATTAATTATCATGAGCTGCATAGTGAAACTGGGTGTTGGACAATCCCCAAAACACCATGGCAAGAAATAATATGTCACATTTGTGACACCAAGAGGGTTGGAGATGAAAAGCACTTTCTCATAGAATGCCCTGCATATACCCAAATTAGATCCCAATTTCCAAATATTTGTCCCAATACCGACCTTCCTAACCATCTAAGTCATCAAAACTTTAGTGATCTTGGAATGCTTCTCTTAATGCTTTTCAAGCATCGAAATAACATTTTAAAGAAATCCAAGTAATCTCTTATTTGTATTAAGGTTCGATAGACCAATTTTGGTCTCAGTGGACGTTAACCACCATCATTAGAATCATCATCATCATCATCATCATCATCATCATCATCATCATATTATTGACATTGTTTTGCTTAAAAACATGGTCGTCCTATGTGTATTTATTTATTTATTTATTAATAAAGATATCAACATAAAAACAATAACATTATTCAAAAAATTAAAAAACATTATAATATAAAACTAAAACTAAACAAAAAATAAACTATCACATAAAATTGTTAAAGTTATATTTTTTTAATAAGTAAAAAGTATCATTCTATTAATAGGTAGAAATTCAGATATATACAAAATACTCAAGTAGATAGAGCATGTAAATGATCAAAGTTCATCAACTTGTGATATTCACCCTTTGGATGGGGAATGGAATGGATTTTCTAACTGAAGATAAGCTCAAAGAAGGTTCAATAGCTGAAAACAAAGGTCAGATCTGTGGGTTTTGACAGGATTTTAAACTTTTATTGTGGTTGAACAGGGTGAAGGATAAACCATTAGGCAATGGAGTCTTCTAAGAATAGATCAAAATGACCATCCACTGGTAAATGAACCAATCAAGACAGAGGAAAGATAGTTAACATCCTTTCAGTCACTTAATTACATTAGGGTGATAACAAAATTAAGGATAAACAATCCACTATAGTAGAGCACCTAACAAGGGTGAATTCTAAAATAGCTTTAGATGAAATGGTGAAATATTCAATCACATGAAATAGAGCATCAACAACAGATGAATTCTGAAACATATATCTTGATTGAATATTAAGAAGACATACACATTAATATGGTAATTGAGATGAAGAAACACATTCACATGAGATAATCACAGAATGAAAACATACTAACACATGAATCTCTGCAAGAAAGAGTTATGGGCTTCTTGGATTAATCACTTTGCAAATAAAATTTCAGAAGATTTACAAAATGCACCAGGTCTTTCTCTCCCTCTCAAACCAACCCCCTTTGGACCTCTCTCCTCATTAAATATATAGAAAAATATCATATTCTATCCTAAGGGGGTCGAAATCCATCTTTTCCCAAAGATAGAGAGTTGTTACAATGCTTTAGGGATAAGATATTTGCAAAATCTGTCAATATCCTATTATCTAGGATCCGATATTTGACTCACTTAAAATGGGCTAAATGGAGATAAAATCATGGGATTTGAGAGAACAATATTCAAGCTTCAATATCCAAATCAATTTGGGGTCAACCTTGCTGAGTTGGAGGTCCATCAAGTCGAATTTCAAAAACTTCTATAATTTTGTCAGCAAATCTGGTTGGGCGAAATTTTGGAAAATAGGCCTCAAAGATCATCTCATATATTCCAAATCATGACACGTGTGTAAAAAAATGAGAGAGTTTTTTGTTATTGGGTCCGTGCTTGACAAAAACGTCTAAATTCTTCTCCAACTTCTCGAAATATGCGCCCAAAGATGACGACTAAAACAGGAAAACGTTAAATGCTTAAATCTGGAAAAATGGGTTGTAAATATTCATTCAAAACTCCCAAACTATAACACATGTTGCAACTATGAGAAAGGCTTTTTTTATTGGGTCCATTCTTGACAAAAACATCTTTGGGTTTTTCAAAACTCCTCTCTAGTTGGTCAGAAAGCAATCTTGAAGTTGACCACTAAAACAGTCATTTGTGCAGCGTGCCTTGCGCTCGTGCACAACAACTTCCTTTTCATCTTGTTTTAGATTTGAATGTTGTGTGATGAGTGACTGATGGTAAATTTAGTCTTCATGATGATGATAGGTGGCCTTAGAACCTCTACAACCTCTTTCAAAACATCATTACCTTCACAAATCTTCAAAACCTTAATGTGCCTCAATATTGAAAAAATGAAGCTACATGTACTGACTGATAACCTGATCAAGTTGATACAATGATGATGTCTGAGACATCATATTCTAACTGTTTTGACCTCCAATTCAAAAAAGGACAAGATGAAACCCACTTTGTTGCTCAAAAATAATACTAGGACAATTGCACAACGAAACCCCCTTTTTGCATTTTGTCCATTCTTTTTCACTTTGGATGATAGATGAAAATATTTGATGGTGATAATAGCTTCATGATGATGACAGGGTGCCCTAGAACCCCTTCGCCCTCCTTCAAAAAATCATTTGCCTCTCAAAACTTAAAAACCCTAATATATGTGAAACTGCAATGAATGAGCCCAAATTACCTCTGAGTGATAAACTGCTTATATTGATGCATTCATAGTGTCTATCTCATTATCACTCAACTGATTGAGCTTCCCACTCAAAACTTGACAAGGAAACCTCATTTTGCTGCTTAAAAATAGGATTGTTACAATTGCCCAGCAAGGTTGCTGTGCAACTACAAATTTTGCATTTACAATTCTTATATCAAAACAAAAACACTCCAGCATATGTATGGGTAGAAATATGATATCATCACCTGTAATAGTCCATCCTTTGATCAAAAACACTGTGAACTTGCATGCAATCTTCAAATCTCTAAGGAATTTTTAAAAATTAGGGTTTTGATGCATGTAACCTTCAAAAAAAGGTCAAAATAGCAAAAATGAATCAATCAAGCTCCAGTGGTTCGATTCTCTGCTGCTTCAGCCATCAAATCAAGTTTGCCCAAATTACAATTTTTCATGTGAAAATTTACATGTGCTAACACCAGCCATGCCTCCCTCTCTAGCTTGGCAACTTCTATATAAGCCTCCTCCATGGGATTCCTATTCAAGACAATGCAAAGTTGCTTGTTTTGAGCTTCTTAATAAGGGCAAAATATTCCTCTTCCAAAAATTGCACTACATTGTCTTCTTCACCGTTAGAAACAAGTATAGTGTTACCCCTTTTCCTTGAGTGTCAAACCAACCTACTACCAATAGGCCTCTTGCCACAAACACCAAGGGTAGAGTCCCTTATTTCCTCCAAATCCTGGAGGTTTGGGCTCCCCCAAATAAGAATTGGAGAGTTCCCATCCACACTTATGAGATGGTAAGAGCAATATTGATCCGGATTATTTTGAGAACGACATGAAGACAAAAATATAACAAGGAAATACACCGAGATATTGCAAGAAACACAAAAATACAGTGAAACCCAACTTCTATTAATGAATAAGAGAGAAAAAACTATAGAACACAAATTGGCAGAATGGGGTAGCTTATCTCTGAAAACAAAGAGATGTTGGCTATGCGTCATTTGCAACAATATTTACATCACACTCCATTTCATGCTTAAAGGGCCTCATTCACCTCAATTATATATGAGAGAGTGAGAGGAGAACAATTCCCATGATGCATGTGCGATAAATTGGTATAAGTTTATAAAATGTCATAGGCATGTAAAACACTAGGAATTCTCGGGCGATCACCCATCCCAGTACTACTCTAGCATCAGCATGCTTAACTGCGGAGTTCTAATGGGATCCACTACATTGATGCTATGTTGTAGGCATGTAAATAAGACCACTAGAAAAATATTACACGATGTATGTAAGTAAAAAATGAAGATGGTATTACATTCCATTCCCCATAAAAAGAGTGAATATCATGGTTTTTCAAAACCAAGGGCTTGAAATGTTGATTCAATGGAAAAGGTGGATGGCCATTGATATTCACCTGGATCACTCATCCCCCCTTAGGAAGCAATGGTCCCCATTACATCAAGTTCCCTCAAGAGACGGGGAAAATTTTGCTGAATCTAAACCTTGGTGAGTCACTTGCCTTGTTGAAGTAGATGTCATGCTTGTACTTTGTCTGTGGAAGCATGTCATGAACCCATTGGAGGTGTTGGATCTGTTCAACAAATCTAGATGTAGGATTTGCCTTGGTCTAAGTGTGGGAGGACTATGTCCATGAATATGCAGCAAGAAGAGTTATATCAATGGGGGCTAATGGTTGGAACCCCAAGCTCACATGAAAAGGGTCATGGCCAATATAGCTATGTTGAACATATGGAAGACTCTCATTCTCTCTGTGCTCCTCTATAATCTTTTTTACCTGCTTCTGTTGGATAAAAACGTCTTGGGCCGAGTTTGTAGTGGTCACAATGACCTTTTGTTCACCATATGACTGGATCATGAAGAAAGAAAACTTTGTGGTCTGAGAGATTACTTCACGGCATTGTTTTCCAATATCAATGAAGTGGTAGTAGTGGGAGCTACCTCTAGTACCCTGTAGAGCTGAGCTCCCAGAGTAACAATGACGCAGCGGGGTCGAGACTCATAGATAGCATGTTGTTTCCACATATATGGTTGTGTTGAAAGAACATCACAAACTTCAAGTGGGGAAACATCACACACTACCTCATCCTTGAAGGGCTTGATGCCATAGGACATGTGACATTGTTGGCTAACACAGATGTCTCGTCCCCAGCTCAATCATCTGATGGTGTATGGTTGTGGGTGTGGCATCGTTGGAAGCTTCAATCTATTAACAACCTCAACTGATACCAGGTTGTTCTAACTCTTTTTGTCAACAATGAAATGCAGTGGGGTCCCCTTTACCCACATTTGTGAGTGGAAGAGGCGCTCCCCCTCCTCAAGTTCCTCTGGTTCTTCTGGTTGTATTCTTGTGGCCACGATTGTAGAAGTGGATTGTACATTGATGATTTGTTTCCCTTTATTGTGCTCTGAACCAAATGCCAAGTCAAGTTCTAATTCTTTTTCTTTGAGCTCGGCCACCAATGACTATTTTGAGCGACATTCATCGATGTTGTGCTAGGGGATTTTGTGGAACTCACACCACTTCTTGGTGTCTTTCTTAAACTTCATGTTTCCCTTCTTTGCATGTGTCTTAGACTGGCTCTCTTGAGTTTTGCCTTCCTTGTTGATATGTCCTTCGTTATGTGAGTTAGGGTTTCATTTTCCATGCTTCTGTTTTGGCATATTTTCAAACCCAAACTCCTGCTTACTCCGTTGCTTGAATTTTTGCTCGATTTTGACTGCATATTGATAAGCAACTCCTAGTGAGGAGACATCCAAGAAATCCATCTCTATTTGGATGTACATGTGTAGACCACTATGGTACTTCAAAACCAAGTGCTACCCAGAGTCTTTAATACCCAACTTTGAGCATAAGGTATGAATGATGTTAGTGTACTCTAACACCCTCTAGTCTCTTTTCTGACACAGAGTTGTCCATTTCATGTACTGGTCATCATAGTTTCTGACAGGGTAGAAATTCTCCTTTAGGGCATCTACAAAGGCCTCCCAAGTGGCTTCTCTTCTGAATGGTGTAGATTCACTCGCAATGTACCTCTCCCAATAACCTTCCCACCAAGCTCTGACATGGGGAAGGGATTTAAGGAGCACGAAGGTGATCTTTTCACGGTCGAAATTGTTTTGGACAGAGTAATAGCCTTTTAGTATATTCAACCATTTTTCTAGAGCATCTACATCTATCTGGCCTTCAAATAAGGGGATATCAAAATTGACTTGTACCTTGAAGGGTGTCACACCTATGAAATGATTGATTTTCAAGGATGCCTCGGCCACCACCATCAGTAGTCTTTGAAGGATCTAAGCTTAGTTGTCCATCATCTTGTTCCTATGTCGCATGAGGGCTTCCTCAAGCAACGTCTTGAAAGGATCTCCTTCTCTATCATCTCCCTTTTCTTCCACCACAGGAGGTTGCTTGGGCTGGCGAGAGCAGTTTTCCTCAAGCGAAACTAGCTTGAGACCCAACTCTCTATACCCTGACCTCATCGGGGACCTGCTATGAGAAACGGAAAGGAGTTGACTGCTCTGATACCACTGATCCATATTATTTTGAGAACGACATGAAGACAAAAATATAGCAGAGATATAACAAGGAAATACACTGAGATATTGCAAGAAACACAAAAATATAGTGAAACCCAACTTCTATTAATGAATAAGAGAGAAAAACATTATAGAACACAAACTGGCAGAATGGGATAGCTTATCTCTGAAAAGAAAGAGATGTTGGCTACGCATTATTCGTAACAAGCTTTACATCACACTCCATTGCATGCTTAAAGGGCATCCTTCACCTCAATTATATATGAGAGAATGAGAGGGGACCAATTACCATGATGCATGTGGGATAAATGGGTATAAGTTTATAAAATGTCACAGGCATGTAAAACACTAGGACTTCCCAGGCGGTCACCCATCCCAATACTGCTCTAGCCTGAGCGTGCTTAAATGTAGAGTTCTAATGGGATCCACTGCATTAATTCTATGTTGTACACATGTAAATAAGACCACTAGGAAATTATTACATGATGTTTGCAACTAACAAATGAAGATTTCGTTACATTCTATTCCCCATCAAAAGGGTGAATATCACTATTTTTCAAAACCATAGGCTTGAAATGTTGATTCAGTGGAAAAGGTATATTGAGATCCACCTGGATCAAATACCCCACGGGCCTCCAAATCATGGAGGTCTAAGCTCTCCCAATTAGAGTGTTCCCACCCACACTTGTGAGATGGCAAGACAAATACCCTATGGAAGAAAACCTAATTACCCAACCATTGAGGTGAGCAAATAGGCAAAGTGTTGTGTTCAAGTATGGGGGTCGACATATAACATAGGAGGGCATGCTTGAATCATGATGGCCTTTGAGACCACTACCAACCACGACCATGATGATATTTTGATGGCACTTCATTCTACTCATGGTGAGGAGTAATGCGCATCCACTAATGCCTCGGGTACTTGCCTAGTATAAATATTGTTGCTAATTGGTATTGAAGTCATGTTATTGATGTTAGTTTACCCATTGACAACTATCATCAAATTGAGGGGAAAATCATCGACATAATTACCAATTAGAAAATTTGACATTAAATTAGATATAAAAAAACAATTTATTGTGTATGACTCATTATATTCATTAACGATTCAAAACTTATGATTATCAATTTTATATTCATTTTAAAAGATGGAAAATAATTAGATTCTCAAAACAAAAATATCCTATTGTATAGCTATTATATGTAAATGTAGTTATTAACTATATAATACTCATTGTGCTCCTTAGTATCTCAAATTTACGATTAATAATTTTATAATCTTAAATAACTCCTGAGAATCAAGACCCAAACAATTTGCATGCCGAAGGCATGTATATAGGAAGAGTTTTTGCCTAAAACCTGTCAACAACCCAAAACCTATCAACCAATACCACCTGCCATGTCATTTTTCCACCTATCCCTATCTCTTTGTTGTTTGTAAGGTCTCATTTCCTATCATACCTCCTTTGTTCTTTGTTAGGATAGGATTCAATTAGATATCTGTCAGGATTAGATCAGATCAAATCAACTTGAATAGATTTTGTTGCTATCCAATATTTCCTTTGATAAACTTGGATCAGATTTTGTTGCCACCACCTCCAATGTGTATATTTAAAATTGCTTACCTTGCTTCCAGTGAAGATCGATATGGCTTGGTAGCGTGTGGGTAGACCGACAATTCAGATCAAAATACGCTACATTTTTTACATGGTTGTAGCTGCGAACGAGTGAACGAGAATTTATATCTCAACATCGGGGTAGCAACAGGTACAAGTGTGTGAAACCTTCATCTATCTATGCCCACTCTCTCTAAAGTAAGTAGTTTGAGGGAAGAAAAAATGTAGCCTCGTCATAGTGGAGTTGGGTCCGATAAAGGTGAGTATACTCGGCCTTTAGATATGGATGTAGGAGGGTTCAAACCCTGGGATACAACTTGTTGTTTGCAAGATTTTCATTGCGAGATTCCCATAAAAGGATTAACCAAGTGATCACTGAAAACCATCGATTTAAGCATAGCATCACCAATCTCTCACAACAAATATTCCTCCAAATAAATTCCCCAATGTGTTGTCTGCAAATTTTTCCAGTCTCCAGTCTCTCCACTTTGGAAATATTTTTTAACGAAGCATAATTCATGCATATGGTTCTTGTGGGTAAGGGTGACGGATTCCAGGCATGGATGTCGAGGGTTCCAAGCAGTGGGTAATCAAACATAATTAAAGAAGTGAGTATGGTCAACTCTTCAATTTATTGTGATTTTTTCCATTGTTGTGCGGCTTGTCGAATTCTCAAAATCCGTGGTTCTATGATATGAAATGTTGTGAGATATAAATAGTTTGTGATTCGTTTTGACTTTATTTCATTTTTAATGGGTTGTCCCTCTGTCTTGAATTTGTGGCTTTTTGGTTTCATGTTGTAGTCATTTTTTGTTGTTTTTAAAATTGAGTGATTTTTCCTTCTGCATAACATGGTGCCCAACCTTCAGCTCTTCAAAGATGGGAAATGGGTGACTGCTAAATGCATTCTCGATGCCTTCATCATCCACATTGGCGACCAATGAGGTAAGCCATTCATCCACCATTCTTCCAATTTCACTTAACATTGTAATCCTCTAATATATATATACATATATACATACATATATATATAT
>SNQJ01S0026422.1:150699-162152 GCA_010110895.2 Picea sitchensis | reverse complement strand
TATATATATATATATATATATAATCGTTATGAACTATATGCCTCTCATAGACTTTATATACAATGATTTTATGGGATATCAATGATCTCCATTTGCAGGCTATGAAAAAAGTTTGACGACAGGGTTGGAACAATGATGAGTAAATCGAGCATAGCGTTATTGATTTGTCATAGCAAATATTCTGAAATTTTTTCTAGTCTTCGATCTCTCCGTTTGGAAATATTTTTTAACGAAGCAAAACTCATGCATATGGTTCTTGTGGGTAAGGGTGACAAATTTTGGGCTGGAGGTTGAGGGTTTCAAAGTAGTGGGTAATCAAAATTGATTAAAGAAGTGAGTATGGTCGACTACCTAACCATGTGATCCAAAAAGGATCTAGGGAAGGCTAGGAATAACTCATAACTCACATAGGCAACTCAAAACGCTCAGAATGGCTCCAGTAGACAGAGAAAGGGAAAAAATTCAAAGTTCCCAAAACTCAGTGAAAACAACATGATCATGTCACAATCTTTCTAACGATGCAAACGACTCATCAAACAGAGTTACGGATTGAAAGATATTCGCAGTCAAAGTTTGGTCAACCTAGCCCAGTCAACAGGGGATGAGTCAACATCTGTATTGTTGATGTCAGCATCAGTACGGATGATGTCATCATTTGTACTATGCACGTGGAAGAGCAGGAGAAGTGACATGTGGCATCACTAGAGGCTGCCACGTGTCACCCAGTTATTGGCTTTTTGGATCGATCCGTGGACTAGTCAGATCATGCCACATGGTAGTTCGTACAGCTCGTACGACTGATGTGGCATGCTAACTTGGCAGGGGTCAAGGTGGCCTAATGAGGGGCCGCCACATGGCCCAATCAGAGGCTTCCACTTGGCAGGTGGGAAATTCCCAATGACAACCCGTGAACGAATTTCAAAAACAAAAATTGGTGGTTCCGCCAAATCTGGCGGACCACGCTAACTTTAGCAACAAGTTGGAAGAGCTTCTAGTGACTCCACTAAAGTTAGCGACGTATATTTATGTATTGCAAATATATATAACCAATGTACCAAAAATAGAGTCTATGGGATTCGACCCCGGAACCTCCGTCAATCCCAAGCCTTAATACATTCGCCCATAACCACTACATCATGGGTACCACTTGGTACATCCACCCACATTTTATATTAAAAAGGTGCAATCCGCCCAGCTACGGGGAAGAGGCGCGGACTGTACGACCTGTAGGCATGAATTTTGAGGCAGTACAATGATTATTGCAGGTTGCACAGGGCACGGAAACTGAGACAAAATTCTTCTTGGGCCTGTGAGTGCCAGAGTCGGATCAGAGCGTGGAGATAGTCATTTTTGGGTAATTCAACGCCATGAATTCAATGGTGTTGTCTGTTTTATGATCTAAGCATTATTTTTGCAACTTGATTTCAAAATGAGGTATACTTATGTGTCAAATTCTTTGTTGAGTTAATGAAAGAGCCTACCCATTTGAGAGCAGGACCCGGAGACGTAGTCCACCAGGGACTAAATTCGTTATCAAGTTTTTGTGTTTAGATCTGATGCTTATGTCTCTTCATTTTTGAGTTTTCCCTTCTTTAATGGTGCACTTTAATTTATGCTCATTTAATGAAATTCTTTACAAGTCACGATGAAAAGATCCCAGATCATGTTGGTATCAGAGCAGTCATATTTGACTTGAATTGTTGAGTGTGAATGCTTACTAGGGCCAAGCATAAGCAGGGTGGAGGAACTCTAAAGATGTTCAATCCCGAAGTTGGTCATGTATCCAGAAGGAAGAAAATGGCAGAAGAGGACAAGCGTTGTGAACAGGAGAAAATCTTTCACATGGTCTTTTATCACATGTCAGAAATGGTCGAGCGAATGTATGGAGATTGCAAGAAGAGGATGAAGAAGAAAGGGAAGAAAAATGAAGCACATGCAAATGATGATGCTTCGATAAACCAAGGGGTTGGAGGAGATCCTCCTAAGCCTCTGTCTTCACCTTCAAGTTCTAGTTATTCTTCCTCTGAGCATTCTCATCATTCTCATCATTCTAGCCATAAAGCCTCTTTTAAGAAACCATTATTAAAGCTTGATGTAAACTTTGGTTTACCTATGTTTAATGGAGATGCTAATCCTGAAAATCTAGATAATTGGATCAGACAGGTTGAAGTGTATTGTCGTGTCCAACATATTGATGAAGAGGAAGTTAAAGTGCAACTGGCTTCTCTTCGATTGGAAGGCACCACTCTCATATGGTGGGAGACCAAGCTTCAGGACATAAGTAAGTGTGGTAAGCTTCTTTCCTCATGGTCGAAATTTAAATCAACGATAAGGAAGCAATTTTATCCATTAGGGTATTTACATAAAACAATGATGGAATGACAAACTTTAAGGCAAAGTAAAGGACAAATTGTACAAAGTTTCACGAAAGAATTTAGGGAGAAATCTCTTACATTGAACATTCCTTTAGATTCTTATGAAACTTTAATGAAGTATATTGGCGCACTTCACAGTTATATTCAACATACTTTGCTTTTGTTTAACCCCACTAGTCTTGACAAAGTTTGTGTGCAAGCCACTCATCTTGAGAACAGGGGGAAACATGTTCAAGAAGATCCCACAAAGAAACCTTCCAATTTCCCACAAAAGGCTTTTAAGAAGTTTAAAAGGAAGGACAAGAAGACCGCTACAATGACAAGAGAAGGAGGAAAACCATCTTGCACTCATTGCAAGAAGAGTAGTCACAATGAAGAACACTATTGGAAACTGCATCTAGAAAAGAAACTAAAACAGTTCAGTGGAAAAGGGAAGACAAAGATCGTTGCTACAGTGCAACAAGATCTTAGTTCTAATTCAGTAGATGAAGGAAAGATCACAACGGTTGGAGTATAAGGTAAAGATTCTCTTCATGCTAGTTCAAGTTCCAATGATGAATCTCATGTTGATGAACGAAAGAGGAATGAGTTATTTCATATAAGAGTTGTATATAAACATACTAAGATAGATACATTATTCGATCTGGGTTCCCAAGTAAACTTAATATCTGAAGCACTTGTCAAGAAAATGGGTCTTGAAATGAAACCACATCCGAAGCCTTATCCTCTTGGTTCGGTATGTGATAAAGCAAAACTTAATGTCACCAAACAATGTAGGATCAGATTTGCTATTGCTTCAAAATTGATTGATGAAGTGGATTTGGATGTTGTACCACTTGATATATGTGGCATAGTGTTGGGAAGTCCTTATCTTTATGATAGAAAAGCAGTGTTCTTTTGTCATGAGAACAAATACCACCTTACTAAATGGGGAGTGGAATATATTGTTAGAGCTCACAGTATGAGGGTAAATACAACACTTGTTAGTGTCAGGCAAATGAAAAGACTCATAAACACTATTAAGAGATATGTATTCATGGTCGTCAGAGAGAAAGATGTCGGGACATCCAACGCTTTCCAAGGGTGTGATCCATCTCATAAAAAGGAATTAATTGATATTGTTTCTAAGTATGATGATATTTTTCAGGAACCAGATGGATTACCTCCTAAGAGGGAAATCCAACATGAGATACATCTTCAGCAGGATTCTCCTCTTCCTAATGTGGGCATGTACATGATGTCAGTTGTGGAGATGACAACGATCAAGAAGCAGGTACATGGCTTATTGGATTAAGGGGTCATCAGGCCTAGTTCATCTCCTTGTGGTTCTTCAATCGTGATGGTGCCAAAGAAAGATGGCACATGGCGAATGTGTGTCGATTACCGGGCTTTAAATAAAATCACGGTGAAAAATTGATACCCTCTTCCTCGCATAGATGATTTACTTGATCAATTGAAGAATGTTGTCTATTTCACTAAGTTGGATTTGCACATTGGATATCATCAAATTAGAGTCGCAAAACAAGATGCATGGAAAACTACCTTTAAAACCAAACATAGATCATTTGAGTGGTTGGTTATGTCGTTTGGACTTTGTAATGCTCCAACAACTTTCATGCGTGTGATGAATGATGTATTCAGGCCTTTCCTAGACGACTTTGTGATTGTATATTTAGATGACATTCTTGTTTTTAGCGGGACTTGGGATGAGCATGTGAGGCATGTAAAGCAAGTATTGGATACTTTGCAAAGGGAAAAGTTGTATGTAAAATTGTCTAAATGTGAATTTGGCAAGACTGCACTTGTGTATTTAGGTCATATTGTAGGAGGAGGACAATTGAAAATTGACCCTTCCAAAATTGATGTAATTATAAATTGGCCTGAGCCAAAAAGTGTAACCGAAGTTCGAAGCTTCTCAGGTGCAATCGAGTATTGGAGGAGATTCATTCCCAACTTCTCCTTTATAGTAGCTCCTTTGCATTCCTTAACCAATGTGAAGAACACTTTTCAGTGGGAAGGAAAGCAACAAAAATCTTTCAATATTTTGAAGGAGAAGATCAGTATCGCACCAGTATTAGCACTGTTGAATCTTCAACAACCTTTTGAGATCGAGACAGATGCCAACGGATACGCCATGGGTACAGTGTTGATGTAATATCGTAAGCCTATTTGTTACCACTCTGAAACTTTTAACCAAGCTGTTGTTAACTATCCTACATATGATAAAGAGTTGTATGCATTAGTCCAGAGCGTAAAGAAATGGAAACACTACTTGTTGGGGAAGGAAACAATCATACATACAGATCACCAACCCTTACAGTATCTTCAAGCAAGGACCAAATTGCAACAATCTCGACACTACAAGTGGATGGATTTTCTACAACAATTTCACTTGGTAATCAAGTACAAAAAGGGTACAAGTAACAAGGTAGTTGATATGCTTTCTAGACCTCCTATTGTTGCATATATTGTTTTCAAGAATGCTTCTTTATCTTATGATAGCTATGTAGAACAATATGCCATCGATGGAGATTTTAAAGAAGTATATGCAAATCTAACCCTTGGTGCACAGGTAGATAACTATTATCTGTAGGGAAAATTACTCTACCATCTTGGAAAGCTATGTATTCCTACAAGTGAACGAGTCCATGTAATATGAGAAGCTCACACTTCTCTTGTGTCTGGGCATTTTGGGGTAGGAAAAACTATGGCACATTTGCAAAGGTTTTGTTACTGGCCTCAAATGAAAGAAATTGTAACTAAATATGTAAAGGGGTGTGTGATGTGTTCTACTTGTAAGCCCACTAATAGAAAATTGGGGCTATACTCACCACTTCCCGTTCCATCCCATCCATGGGAAAGTGTATCCATGGATTTTTTAGGGGGTTTACCCATGACCAAAGGGGGTCATGATTATTTGTATGTGGTAGTGGATAGGTTCAACAAGATGTGTATCTTGATGCCATGTAAAAAGCAGATCACTGCTGAGCAGACTGCTAATCTCTTCTTTCAACATGTTTGGGTTCACTTTGGGTTACCCGCATCCATCGTCTTGGATCGAGATACTCAATTCCTCGGGGACTTTTGGACTAGCTTATGGAGAATGATGGACACCAAATTGAAGAGGAGCACTGCTTTCCATCCACAGATCGACGGACAGACAGAGGTGGTAAACCAAACAGGGGTACTTTTTCTTTGAGGCTACTGCAGCAATTGTCCCAGGTTATGGGATGAACAGATACCCTATGTACAATATGCGTACAATCGAGCTTTACATTCATCCACTTAGAGTTCACCTTTTGAGACATGTTTTGGGTACCTACCAAAGGTTCCTTTGGACTTGATGTATGGGAGAGATGTCGATGTGAATGAAGAATGAACAGAGGACAGAGCCCGCAAGTTCATCCAGAGGATCCAATAGATACACCAGGCAGTCCGGGAACAGTTGGAGAAAAGTCAAGCACAGTATAAAGCTCGGCATGACAAGCATAGGGTTGATCATCAGTTCTAGGTTGGAGACCGGGTATGGCTTCACATCAGCAAGGAGAGATTGAAGGGTGAAGGCAAGAAACTCAAGCCCATTCGTTATGGACCCTTCACTATCTTGGATAAAAGTGGTACCAATGCTTTTCGTCTGGACCTTATATGCAGATTTACTCAGTTGTGAACATTGAGAACTTGAAACTTTTTTAGCCTCCCATGATCATGGATCAAGATGAGGAAGTTTCAATACCTTCAGTTGATGAGTTTGCACCTGATTAATTGGATGAGCTACAGGAAGATATCATCCTGGACAGGAGGACGAGGACTTCACGCAGGGGTGATGTTGATTATCTTCGAGTAGGCTTAAAAGGCACACATCCAAGCAAGGCAAAGTGGATCGAGAAGGACAAAGTGAGGGGACTCTTCCCTCACTTACCAGTTGATTGATGAAAGCTTTTGGTGGTCCAAAATCTCTCAGTGGGAAGGCATGATAAAAAAGGATCCAAGGAAGGCTAAGAATAACTCAAAACGCTCAGAATGGCTCCAACAGACAGAGAAAGGGAAAAAATTCAAATTTCCCAAATCTCAATGAAAATGACATGATCGCGAAGAGTGCATCAGAATATTTCTAACGACACAAACGACTCGTCAGAATATAATGATGATGTGGCAACACCAGAGATTGCCACGTGTCACTCGATTATTGGATTTTCATACTGATCTGTGGACCAGTCGGATCATGCCACGTGGCACTCCGTACAGTCTATACGACTGACATGGCATGCTGACGTGTCGTGCTGACTTGGCAGGGGGCAGCGTGGCCCAATGAGGGGCCTCCACGTGGCCCAATCAAGGGCTACCACGTGGCAGGTGGGAAACGCCCAATGACAACCCATGAACAAATTTCAAAAACAAAAATTGGTGGGTCCGCCAAATCTGGCAGACCATGCCAACTTTAGCAATTAGTTGGAAGAGCTTCTTGCGACTCCACTAAAGTTAGCGGTCGATCTTTATGTATTGCATATATATATATATAACCAATGTACCAAAAACAAAGTCTGTGGGATTCGACCTCAGAGCCTCCGCGAGAGCCCAAGCCTTAATACATCCGCCCATAACCACTATGTCGTGGGTACCACTTGGTACATCCGCCCACATTTTATATTAAAAAGGTGCAATCCGCCCAGCTATGGGGAAGAGACGTGGACCGTACAATCGACATGCATGAATTTCGAGGCGGTACAATGATTATTGCAGGTTGCATAGGGCACACAAACCGAGACAAAATTCTTCTTGGGCCTGGGAGTGCCAGAGTCGGATCAGAGCATAGAGACAGTCATTTTTGGGTAATTCGACACCACAAATTGAGTGATGTTGTCTGTTTTCAGATCTGAGCATTATTTCTGCAGCTTGATTTCAGAATGAGGTATACTTACGTATTTTACCAAATTCTTTGTTGAGTTAATTAAAGAGCCTACCCATTTGAGAGCAGGACCCGAAGATGTAGTCCACCAGGGACAAACTCCGTTATCAAGTTTTTGTGTTCAGATATGATGCTTTTGTCTCTTCATTTTTTAGTTTTCCCTTCTTTAATGGTGCACTTTAATTTATGCTCATTTAATGCAATTCTTTATAAGTCAAGATGAAAAGATCCCAGATCACCATGACATATATAATATCAACAAATTGAACATATATAACACATATCAAAGTATATATAAAACAAATTAAACACATCAACAAATTAATCTATATTGTACATATAAAATGAAGAATAAAATATATACATAAAAAATGAGTCAAATGATTTAAAAAGAAATAAAGAAGGCATAAATTAATTAGTTTTAATTCATATGTTGGGTCTTATTTCCAATAGGGCCCTTGCAATGTCCACTCAAAGGATTACACTTCAAAGAATCCTAATAATTAATATTGACACTTCAAAATTCTACAGTTAAAGATATTTAAATTTATAAGGAAATTAACAATTAATATCAACACCCCCGAATGGGGTGACATCTGGCGATCCCGCAATACCTGACACACATGCACACAGAGAAGTTAAAGCCTATTGCTGCTAACCTCCCCCTCCATCAACTCACCATGTTTAACATTCATTATGGGAGGGAGATAGTGCGCCTGAACAACAAGGGAGGTTTAATGGCGCACATACAACACCAACCACGACTTACCAGAGCAGGTACGAGGCAACTAGGTGACATCAATTCAGTCCTTATGGCGCCTTTCCCTGTCACCTCAGTGGGTTTTATGGAGGGAAGGCCTCACAATGGTTATTTCATTTTGCATATGCACTCGGATTTTCATTCCCTACATGAACATTCTCTGCAATGGTGTCGCGCTCCTGCACCTGTTGATTCTTTCTCCCCTCTAGTGTCTAGTTATTGTTTGCACTCAGCCTTCATTTCCATCAGTTCTCTCTTCTCCCTGGTGTCTAGTTATTGTCTGCACTCCGCCTTTTTTCTCTACTATGTCTCCACCATGCTATGCGAAAGGGGCAAACCAAAATGCGGGCCGACCGACTATAGTTTTGTGGCCCAACACCGTCATCCTGACCCTGTTTCGGACCCTTCTACGCCTCCCAACCCTTTCACCAGTTATGTTGGCCCTCCCCATTCTGACCAAAATTGGAATGATAGGCCCTCTTTCACTGCCACCCACCCTCTGAATCCCCTATGCCATTTGGAGCCAACGCCTCAAAAGGTAGACCCCATACATAATCAGATGGCTATCCAATTGAGGAAGAAATTCCTCTAGGATGGCTAGAGGATTCTAGTGCATTGACTGCATCAATTGTTAATGCACCCTCCCTAGTCCATCCTGCGACAAATTTGGGCAGTTATGTGATAGAGGAAGAAATTCCTCCAGATTGGATGGAGGACTCAATAATGGGGACTGCCCCAAATACCAATGCGTCGCTCACTGTAACCACCGGGACATTCTTGGGTGGTTGTTCGGTTGAGGAGGAGATTCCTCCATAATGGTTAGAGGAAGCAACAACACAACCAACATAAGTTGCCCACGAACCATCCATTATTGTCGCCTCATCGTTGGAACTACTCAGTCCTCACAGGTTCTCGGAGGATCATCTGCAGCTGATCTTTGAAATGCGACAGGACATGACCGACCAACTCCATCGCCAGGGTGCCCTCAGTCGTTGTTTGGACCTCTTGTTCGACTCCCTGTCAAATGAGCCTGCCAAGTGATGTTGGCTGACTTGTTGCCAACCGTTCGTTTTCACTTTCAGTCACGATGGTTGTTCGGGTTCACCAACTATCTAGTTTTCTTATTGTTATGTTATTAGGTCTAGATAGGCCACAACTGCAGTTAGATTTAGCACTAGTTATGTTTTGGTTCTAGACTTATAAACATGTCTATCAGTTTTGCAAGCCTCCTGTTCTGGTTTCCATGTATATGGAAGAACATGTGGCAAATTTTGAGCTATGTATATGGCATAATATGTGGGAGATTTCCCTTGAGTTCCAGGACACAGAAGTGAAGGTGAAGATGCATCATTTTTTTTTTAATATTTTTTCTTTATTCTCGTTCAAATGCAAAGAACCAAAACTGAGAAAGTATTCATTTGAACACTTGTATTATTATTTTTTTCACATTTTAGGTACTCTCCTTTCCCCTTTTAGGAATATATATATAAGGATCTTGAGTCTATGGGAGTATACATTCTCTCTTTTGAATTTGTACAATCCTTTCACCAATTGTAAGAGGTCATCATCAAAACATTGGACCAACAACAAATAAAATCATTTTAATTGCAATATATTTATGATTCTAATTAACAACATTAACACGAAAACCCATTAAATTACTTCGACATTCTCATCCACCCATTTAAAAAATATATTAATGCATTTTAAATTTTAAATTATGAAAAATCAAAATACAAAGTATCTTATAGCTATCCTACCTAGATATAGTTATTTTATGTATAACTATGGAGTTTTAAATCGTAGATATTTTATGAGGTTGGATACTTTAAATGGACCCATAAAAAAATATCTCCAAGTGAATGTGATTTGTTAAAAAATATCTCCAAATGAATGTGATTTGTAAGAACATGATTGATTTAAAAAAAAAATATCTTCAAATGAATGTGATTGGTATGAAAATGATTGATTTTAAAAATGCAATAGTGATTTGGATGTTGGAAGTTAATATATATGATGATTAATAGTCGTTAAAACCAAAAATATTAAATATAATTATATATTATTTTTGAGATTTATTTTTAAAATATATATATTCGAAATTTATATTTATTATATATATAAATATAAATATTTTATTATAAATTTAAAATAAAAATTAGATAAAAAAAATTATTTAATATAATTATATATTATTTTTAAAATTTATATATTGAAATTTGTTTTTATTATATATAATAAATATTAATATTTTGTTATAAATTTATTATATAGAAACAAATAATATTTTATTATAGATTTTATTATTTCATTTTATGACATTATACTTTCTCTACTTATTTTTATTTGATATTTGTAAGATATGCTATATAGTTATATTTTAAAATATTTAAAGTGGTGGCTATTTTAGTATTTATTTAATATATTTTAGTTAGTCACTGGTTGCTTTTCTTCCACACCCATTCTCTCTAGTTAGCTACTCCATAACCCACCCTAATAGCCCTAGTCAATCGGTATCTGAACGCTTACCAAGAGGAAAGTTCATTTACGCCTACCAAGTGGTCCAAGCCTAGATAGAGTTAGTTTATTGGAGTTTATTGGCAGGCATTGTAACGAAGTTTTCGGGCGTTGTAACTGGCCTAGATAGATTGAGTTTACTAGCGGGGGCAAAAAGATGCTCAGCCCCAACCTTTTATTAAGAAGAAAGAGGGTTTAAATGCCTAATAAATAAATAAGAGTAAGAAATAAGAATGGATCTAGGGATGGAGGGATGGATCCATACACTGTTTGGATCTAGAGAAAGGGAATTGGATAGAAGGATTAGTTGTAATTTAAATAATAAATGATTTAGTTTTTTAAGAATACAAATTTTTATAGATAATTATAATTGTTAGTTTTTTTGAGTAGAGACTTCATCTATTATGGAAATAATTTTTTTGTTAATATTCTACAATATGATATTTTGTTTCAATATTTGATATTTGTAAAATATGATGTATAAAGGGTGGTAGGAGTAGGGGGGTCGTCTTTGATCTTAATGGAAAAAAAGGAAACACATTTGCGTGGGGGTTTGATATAAGTTTCAATAATCAGGCGAAAGCTCTGGCCCTCTACATGGGGTTGAAATTCATTGATGCATCTATAAATCCAAAAATAATTGCAATTGGGGACTTTGAGTTAATCATTAAACTCACGAGAAAATGCTCTGGGCAATGCAACACCAGTCTCACAAGATCCATTCAAAGAATAAGGAAAGAAGAAGCATGGTTCGAAAAGGTAGAGTATTACCATGTCCCAAGGACTCTTAATAAAAAAATTGATGTGCTAACAAAAGCAGGACATTGGATGGAGTAAGGAATGTTGAAAGATAAGCAAGGTCTTAATCCCTTAGTTAATAATGAATTAAAAAAAA